>SJYC01141557.1:0-31069 GCA_006408675.1 Madoqua kirkii
CACTCAGTGGACATGAGTCTGAGCGAACTCTGGGAGTTGGTGATGGACAGGGAGGCCTGGCATGGCGCGATCCATGGGGTCGCAAAGAGTCAGACATGACTGAGTGACTGAACTGAACTGAATCATGAACAACTAATTGAATATTTATAACAACTATCACAGATTAATGTCTTTCAGTGAATATTTTCCATTATTTCCTAATTTCCAAGCCCTGTGCTATGCTCTGGGGAATGCAGAGATTAATGCATCCCCTACCATACAGCAGATTCTTGGAGAGAGACATGAAAAATAAGTGTTGTAAATGCTGAAGACTGTACTAGAAATCTCAAAAGGAAATAGCTGCTGTAGAGGCAAAGTGCTCCCACTCAGACTCATGTTGCCTAGATATAAACTCTTGTCTCACCACTTACCTCTTTTATGAGTTTAGGCAGATTTCACAAGTTCTTCAGACAAGTTTCATCATACTTAAATAGGGATAAATAACTCTTATCTCATAAGAGTATGATAAGGATTAAAAGCAATTATGCATTGATTAAATTTCCTCAGTGCCTCACATTGGTAATGTTATTCTTTGCTCAACAATCAAGTGGGAAAAGGTGATATATCTTCAAGGAAAATTTCCTGTAAGTGGTCTGCACAGAGGTCTGGACGATCCAAACCTAGCACTACTAATGATAAAGAATAAGATTAGTTTACACAAAATATTTTTTAAAATCTTTCTAAATATCAAGAATTTCATAATCGTTGTTAACAACTTGAGAAAGATTGTTAGAATTATATGCAGCTGATAAGGGATCATTTTTAAACCTACAAATTATTAAGGAAATGGTGAAGAACCCAACATACAGATGAAAGGTAGACGACATGGGTAAGTACATCTATTCCTCACTTTTCTGAAGTTAGCTTTCTGTCACCTCACTTCACAAAATATTTATATTAGCATCTGCTTTTTCACTAACTGAAAGAAGTCTAAAGAAAATTTTTGCTTTTATAGAATAAAGGTGAAAAAATAACATTCAGCATTTGTTTTGCCGGGAACTGTCTTAGAGGCATTACCCACCCCCAGCGTCGTCAAGCACCTTCCTGGGAACCACACTCAGCAACTCAGGATCAAGGTGCCAATAGCTTCAAACTGTGTCTGTGAGCATCTCTGCTCTATTTTGATTTATGTTGTGTGTCCATTAGCAAGACGTGACCTAAGGCAATTGATTTTCCGTAGGCCATTTTGGCTTAGGAAATGTTTCACAGGAACATTTTACTTTTTGAAAGCAGGGGAAATCTATATACATAGAAAGAGAAAAGCAACAGAGAAAGAAAGGCAAATAGCCGATTGTGAAAAAATGCTCAATCACAATAATTCAAGGCATTCAAATCCAAATCCAAATAGCATTGACCGCCATTTTTCAACCAATAAATTGGCAAAACATATTTTATAATATCCATCATTGCCAACTACCTGGTTGAGAACCAAGGCTGTGCTCACCCACATGCTTGGAGGGTGTGTATACTGATTAAACCTCAGGTGTACAGTTTAGTGGCATCTACCGAAATTAGTGGGGCTTCTCTGGTGATTCAGTGGTAAAGAATCCACCTGCTAATACAGGACACACAGGAGATGTGGGTTTGATCCCTGGGTTGGGAAGATTCTCTGGAGGAGGAAATGGCAACCCACTCCAGTATTCTTGCCTGGGAAACCCCATGGACAGAGGAGCCTGGCAGGCTATAGTCCATGAGGTTGCAAAGTCAGACAAGACAGATCGATTGAGCAAGTACACACACAGGTCCCCACATTAGTAGTGTATATTCTCTTTGAGTGAGCAAACCCTACAAATTATGTACAATAACATATGTGTAAGGATTATTCATTTCAGAGTTGTCTGCAAGGGTAAACTGGGAACAACGTAAATAGTCACTGATAAACGGATGAGTAGATAAATAATTGTGCATCTGAATGATGCAGTACGCGTTAACTAAATGCATGGGAAGAGATATATATATACACTATTATGAAAAAGGCCCTAAGACATATTATTAAATAATAAAATCAAGGTTCATGAATTATGGTGGTTGGCAGTTTAGTTGCTAAGTTGTGTCCGACTCCTATGACCCCATAGACTGTAGCCCACCAGGCTCCTTTGTCCATGGGATTTTCCAGGCAAGAATACTGGAGTGGATTGCCATTTCCTTCTCCAGGGGATCTTCCCAACCCAGGAATCAAACCGGGGTCTCCTGCAATGCAGGCACAGATAACATGTATACTCGTGTAGAACACTAATTTTTTAAAAAGTAAATGAAACATACTAGGTTGACAAAGAAGTTTATTTTGTTCTTGATCAAGAAATTATTAACAGCACCTACCTTTGGGTCATATTGTAGATAGGAAAGAGAGAGGGAGACATTAATTTTTCATTTTAAACCCAATGAGTGATTCAAATATACTGCCATTATATTTCTGATGTTTATGATTAAACAATGAAATACACTTTTAGATATAAACATATAATACTACTCTAAAAAGCTAGAAATTATTGAGTAGAGATTAGACTATAGGAAACTCATATGTCACAGCTTTTAACTAAACCATGTCCTTTAGCACCTCAGTTCTTTTTGAGAACAGTTAAAGCTTCAGCTTCTAGACTTCAAGTAATTCTTAGAATTTTATTTGGCTCTTTTCCTGTCCAAACTGCTAAATCTTCTGAAAGGTTAAACTTTTTTTCTTAAAACATTAATTTTTTTTCCTTGGTGGATTTTATAGGGTTTTTGTACTATATCTGGTCTTTTGTCTGATTAGTCTTTATCCTTTTGGGAAGACTAGTCCTGGCAGACCTCTTTCTTCAAAATTTTCCCAGTTCTTATGTCTTTTTCGCTTTTTGGCTTAAAATAAAAATCAATTCTGACTTATTTTGTCCTACAGAAGCTTAATGGAAGTTATAGCAAGCTAAATTGATTATTAATTAAAAGTATAAAGCTTGCAAAACCCTAATATAGAGGCTCTATCCCAACGACATTTCCAATAGTGGATATAGCCATTCACTCTCTAAAACCAGCTATTTTTCTTTTGAATTGTATTACCTTTAATTCTGTAAATTGAATGTTATAGAGCACCAGGCAAACTGCTGTGAGTAATTATAATACTCATTGCTGAGTGATGTGACTTCTTCCATAAAGCTAAGCTTTTTAGGGAAATCTCATGATTAGGTCCCTAGGTGTCTTGGCTTGTTCAGAGAATCATGTTGGCCCTCCAGGGAGCTAATGTGTCTTTAATTATTTGCAGGTTCACACGAGACCCGTTATAAATAATCATGTTAGCTCAGTAACTAAATAACAGTAACATGAAACATGGCGGAGACAGTGGAAAGAACTGCTGGAAGCCAATGCAAACCCAGGAGCTGCCACCTCTATGGCACATCCTGAAGCTTTCTGGCAGTAATTGGTTGACAACTGTAGACCCTGGTGTCTGTATGCAATTACACGTTAGGCCCTTCTGAAATATAGGGGCCTTCTAAATTGCTATAGAGGAGACTGAGAAGTAAAGTGCATCTACTATATACTTTAAAAATTATTTATTTATTTATGGCTGCGCTGGGTCTTTCTGGCTGCGTGTAGGCTTTTTCTAGTTGCACAAGTAGGGGCTGCTCTCTCGTTGCCGTGTGCAGGCTTCTCATTGCAGTGGCTTCTCTTGTTGCAGAACATGAGCTTTATTGCCGAAAGGCATATGGGATCTCCCTGGACCAGGGAGTGAACCCATGTTACCTGCCATGACAGGCAGATTCTTAACCACACAGATGATCAGGAAAGTCCCTACAATATACTTTGACATCTTTTAGGTGAGAGCCAAATTTGTTTAAGGGATCTCATCTTCTGGACTTAAACTAGTGTTTAAATTTATGGGAGATCACCATGTGAAGATACAAAGGGAAAAGAAGTCTGCGTGATGATGGAGCCAGAGATTGGAATGATGCATCTATAAAACAAGAAACTTAAAGGATCTGTAGCAAAACACCTTGCAGAAGCTACAAGGAGCCAGGAAGGACTGTCCAATAGAGATGTAGAGGGAGCCCGGCTCTGCTGACACCTTGATTTCAGGCTCCGATCCTTTGGAACTGTGAGAAAATACCCTTCTGCCATTTTAAGCCATAACAAATATAATGGTGAAAATAGCAATACATCCACAAAGTAAAATATTTAGATGCAAATGTCAACAAAGTAAAAGTTTTCTTTTCAACTTCTGCATCCATCATTTTTCTTCATTCTTTTGTGAAAAGTTTAATATCTGTAGGGATGTTTATGTACAAATATTTTACATATTTATACATTATAATAACACATATATAATATACATATGCATAAAACAAAAAATGGAATATCGTAAATATATGGTCTGAGAAGTTTTTAAAATAAATTTGGGCTAGAATATATGGGCATAGTTAAGACTCAAAACTCAACTGAAAACAACCTCATTTTGTCAATTCAGTAGAATAGGGAACACCAGGCTCTGTTTTTTTATTGTTGTTCTAGCAATATCTTAATGACAAAGTTTACTGAAATGGAAATCAAGTAGTGACCCACTGCTGGAAATACATATTGTGCCCTCCTAAGCATTCAGTGTTCCCCACCCACGCATACTCCTTAAAAAGAGTGAATTTCCCAGCCATGACAACATCTGAGTGAGATAACCCCATGCCAAGAACTCTTGGTCATGATCATCGGTACAGGAAGGAGCATATGCTTTCAGCTAATCAAGTCAGAACAGAGCACAGCTTTTTTATTCAATGATTAAGGGCAAAATAGCTTCTCTCTGATGCTGGCAGAGGAAGCATAAGGTAGTTCCGTGTGATGACATGGAATTTCAAGCCATAGAGTAAAATGGAGACCTAATAAAGTCAAATGGAGACACTCATGGACTGTTGCCCACCAACCTCCTCTGTCCATGGAATTCTCCAGGCAAGAATACTGGAGGGGTAGCCATCACCCTTCTCCGGGGATCTTCCTGATCCTGGGATTGAACCCCAGTCTCCTGAGCATTGTAGGCAAATTCTTTACTATCTGAGCCACCAGGGAAGCCCCACAGAGAGGACAAGAAGTATTTATTTTGTCGTTGCTAAAGCTCCGTATCAAACTATCTTGAATTCTTTACTATTATCCAAATTCTTTTTTTTTTTTTAATAAAAGACAGTCTGAATTATGCTTTTTGTTACTCACAACCAAAGTTACTCAAATATACTAGCACCAAAATGTTATCTCACAATTGACTGATACTAGATTTGCCAGAGTTAGGGGGATATTTGTTTGCTAACTTAATTAGTAAATAGTCCAGGTTCAAATACATTTGGAAAATATCCAGCTGTATTTTTCACACTTTTAGAGATACAAAGCAAAAGACATGTTAAACATTTCAAGAATAAAAAATTTTAAAAAATCGAATTATGATTACACCTACAGTTTTCATTATAACTAACCAAATATTTCCTTTTCCATGTAATATTTATTGAAAATCTATATAAAAAGAAGGTTTTTACCTAGAACTGAAAAATACTGATTCAGATTATCAGTATATTTTCATATTCTACTTTTCCCACAAGATTAGAGTCAACATTTTTAGCCAAGACATTTGGACCCAAACACTCCAGGCCTTTTAAAACAGTTTGCAAATATATATAACTTGTTTCTTACTTAGTCAAAAGACCTCAGGTCTGTCCAGTTACATTTTTAAGTCCAGCCAGGCTTAAGATATGGTTGGTCTTTACCTCAGTTCAGCTTGTTGAATTTTTTTTCATTTTACCTGATGTGACATAGATTATATCTTAAAAAGACAAATGTTTTCTGTGCATCTCTTATTTTTTTCT
Source organism: Madoqua kirkii (assembly GCA_006408675.1). Classification (NCBI taxonomy): domain Eukaryota; kingdom Metazoa; phylum Chordata; class Mammalia; order Artiodactyla; family Bovidae; genus Madoqua; species Madoqua kirkii. Next base: position 5,847 of record SJYC01141557.1, read on the forward strand.
TGAAATTTTAAAAATATAAGTTACAGGTGCCTAATAGGCCTGATTTGAACAGTAAATAAATTTATAACAGAAATATTGGGGCACTTGTGGAACCGTTGAAAAGGCTGGAAAACCAGACTTAAAAGTTAAGCAGCCAGAAAACACGCCCCAAACCATGCTGTAGAACAGGGTCAGAGAGGAAACCACTGACAACACTGTTAAGAACTAACACTGTAGCTCGTCCCTGTTTCGCAACCCGAGGCGGACTGTTAAACCGCTGCTATCACGCCCACAGTACACCGCAACAGACACTTTAGCAGTTACTGCATTGCCTCCACTAGAAACTGAAAGGTTAACTAAATCTGTTTCTTTTCTATGAACTCTTAAGTCAAAATTGAGCCCAGGCAAACAAATTGGCAGAATCTAAATCATATGGTGGTACTCCAGCTGCAAGGAGACACGGAAAGCATGCATTTGGCAATTTAGCTTCTAAAGTGTGTGTGTCTGTCAGTTACTTCTGACTCTTTGCAACCCCACGGACTGTAGCCTGCCAGACTCCCCTGTCTATGGGATTCTCCAGGCAAGAATAGTAGAGTGGGTGCCTGCCTTTCTCCAGGGGTTCTTCTGGACTCAAGGACTGAACCCACATCTCCCGTGGCTCCTGCATTTCAGGTGGATTCTTTATCCATGGAGCCAATTGGGAAGCCCAGCTTCTAAAGCAATAGTTTTTCGCTTCCATCAAGACTGATAGGCCAGAGAATTCCTCAAACATAGGAACAAACTTCAAATAGTAATAAATACTCATGCTTTGATTTGCTCGATATTAATGTAAACTTTCATTTTTTTCAATAATGCAAAAGACCCATACTTTCTCCTAACATAATACAGTAATTTCTCCAAGTGCACACTTTCCTACATCCTTCCAACAAGGCGATAATCAGAAAATCTCATCAGTCACAACAGCTACTTTAAGTCCAAGAGTTCTGGATGATGTCTGTTCCTCTTCTCAGTCTATCACTAATACTGTCTTGATATTTTTGTCATGTGTTGTTTCAAAATTAACCTCCAATATACCCCACATTAAAAAAAAAGAGGGAGTAAAGGGAAGGAAAGAACAGGAGAAAAACTGTGAAGATATACAAACATATACAAGACAAGCCCAGAAAAAAAGACATGAGTGGAAGTTAAGGCCTTTGTTTCTGTGGATGGTCACCAGGTCATTACTGGTGTCTATGACCACGAGTCTTCAGCTAACATCTCTGACAGTCAGATTTTATGTTATAAGGTGACCAAATCTTCATTCTCAACAGAAATGTCCTTCATAATCTATTTGTGTGTGCTTGCTGTGGTCACTCTTAATTTATTTAAAAAAATTAATAGACTTCATTTTTTAGAGTGGTTATAAGTTTACAGAAAAATTGAGTGAGAAAGTGCAGAGAGCTCCAAAAGAGTTTAGCATCTTGTATTTGTATGGTACTTTTGTTACAATTGAAGGTGAAGGTGAAATCGCTGTCATGTCTGACTTTGCAGACCGGTGGACTGTAGCCTACCAGGCTCCTGCATCCATGGGATTCTCCAGGCAAGAATATTGGAGTGGGTTGCCATTTCCTTCTCCAGCGGATCTTTCCGACCCAGGGATCGAACTTAGGTCTCCCACATTAGAGGCAGACGCTCTAACCTTTGAGCCACCAACAATTGAGGGATCAATATTGATAGACTGCTGCTGCTGTTGCTAAGTCGCTTCAGTCATGTCTGACTCTGTGCGACCCCGTAGATGGCAGCCTACCAGGCTCCTCTGTCCCTGGGATTCTCCAGGCAAGAACACTGGAGTGGGTTGCCATTTCCTTCAACACATGAAAGCGAAAAGTGAAAGTGAAGTCGCTCAGTCGTGTCCGACTCTTAGCGATCCCATTGACTGCAGCCTATCAGGCTCCTCCATCCATGGGATTTTCCAGGCAAGAGTACTGGAGTGGGTCGCCAGTGCCTTCTCCAACTGATAAACCGTTATTAACTAAACGTTTACATTAGGGTTATGTCTTTGTGTTGCACAGGTCGGCGGATTTTTCCAAGTGTGTACTATTATGTGTCGACAATTACAGCATCTCTCTGAATAGTTTCAGTGCCTTAAAAACCCCACAGTGCGTGTATTTATCCCACTCCTGCCAACTCCTGGCAACCACTGATATTTTTACTGTCTCCATACAGTTTTGAGAATGTCATATATGTAAAATACTATAGTAGTGTGCCCTTTCATACTACCCTCGTTCAGTTATCAAAATGCATCTATTTCCTCCATATATTTTCATAGCTTGATAGTGCATTCTAAAAAAAAAAAATCACTGAGTAATATTCAATTGTGCAGATGTACCACTGCTTATTTACCCATCCACTTATTGAAGGATATCTTGGTTGCTTCCAAATTTTGGCAATTAGTTTTTATTAATTTTTACCACAGGACTTGCAAAATTTTGGATGGGATCCCCTGGATCCTTTCTACTTTTCTCAGAAATTGAGATTTTAATTCCTCTCTAAAGTCAAGGTTTATTATCCCAGCCAACAATGGATCCAACTTAAATTTTAACTGTTTCTCCACAGGCATGAGAAGCACTGAAAATCCATATAGCAGTCTCATCCTCTCACTCAATGGAATATTTACTGTTGATCTTCCCTATGGGTACTAATTCAGGAAAGCCTAGAATCTCAGAGATAGGAGACAAAAGTTTGAAAAGAATCAGTAGTTGTAACAGTGAAATGACATCTGTAACCCAGATCAAAGGTTCTTGTATTCAATATTTACTCTTCCCATACAAGCTCATACTTGTTTACTAGTTTCAGGACACACACCACATCTTCTAGCATCAGCTCAACCTTACAAGTCATTGTCTCTCAACAGCAGAGCAGAGTCTTTAATAGAATATTCACCATTCTGTAATAACAGTTATTTTAGGGTGGGAGGATAAATGGTGAGACAGGCAAACTCAATGAATATTTACTCTGTTGTTATGAAGCAGATTCCTTACATACAAGCAATGTAGAATTAAATACCATGGCATCATATGAAACATTTGATATGCTCATGGAGAGTAGTATCAGATTGAGACAATATAATCCTAGAATAAACATCTATTCTAGTTACAAAACTCCCATTATCACTTTGATAGAGGATTGTCAGAATTATCAATGAGTCTGCCAAAAGGTGAGTGGTTTGTACACCCATGACATATTATTGGGTGCTTAGCTTTGATCCCTGTGGCTTGCATGTTGGACACCTAATGGTGCTGCAGATAAGCTGGCTTTGGTGAGGAACAGGGCATGTTGCTGAGACTACGCATATTCCTTATTGCCCTCACCAAGGTTTCTTTGGTCATAGCCTTCAGAACAAGCAATACAGTGCCTGGTAAAAGAGATTGTGTCACACCTGAATATCTGATTGGTAATCTTGACAGTAATTTGGTGAGCATTTGCATTAAGTACAGATGTTATCATACTCTGGTTCGTTCCCCAGTCTCTTCCCCCAAATTCATTGTTATCAGTTCTCCAATCTTGTTCCTTCTAAGTCCCTAATCATTTAGCACAATCATTACCCACTACCTGTAAATCAGTACTATTCCCCCTTACAGGAATAGTGAAAAACCAAATATATGTCCTAAAGTTCTCTTACAATTACACTCAAGTGGACCATAATGCCTAAGCAATCTACTTTTGTCTGGTGTTGATATAATGTGCATTTACTTCTGTAAATCAGGCTTAGTTTGTCTGTCATCGATCAACTGGCCATAGGGAACTGCCCATGAAGACACAGATGAGAAAGGGCAACAGTGCAGAGAGTAAACTCACGCAGCTCACTGTACCTTCAGAATCTGTGTTGGCTCAAGTCCACATGCATGGATCCTGCTGGCCGATGAAGAAGACTTGTTCGTTGGGTAGCACTCATTTCATGATAAGCAACTCATATTGTAATGTTTGTTCCATTGATAGGACTTCTGTCTCAACAATGGCCTAGAGTCAATTGAGCTGTTTCTTAAAGAATAAAAATGTTATTTTGCAAAAAAATTTAAAAAAAAGCATATGCTTAATTCTGTGAACTTCAGAGGGGTACCTTAGACCATTAGGGTAAAGAAAATACTTTATTTCTAATAATGTATGTTTGAGGATTACATTATGCAAGTAAAGGCACCCACAGGGTATCAAATTAATAAAATGTCAATAGAATACATAACAGAAATCAACATAATGTAATTATGTATAATGCAAGAAAAGGTAGGCTACTCAGTATGAAGCTAAAGTAACCAGAAAAAGCCACTGAAAAATAAGGAAAAATTCACACATTCAATACATAATTAATCAGGTTAAATTATCCCAGTTATGTTGTGTCTACTGAAAGCAATAAAAGCCTAATTAACACTGTAACATTTGATTTTTACTTAACAAGAAGCCTTAAGGTATTTGATCCTAGAACTGGTTTGGCAGCTCGGTGGTGTCTTAAAAAACCATTTCCCCCTCCCCATCCTTTCCCTCTACCCTCCTCAGGATATTGAATGTCACCATGAGGCTCATTACCACATAGTTATTAATAGCTTTGTGGCTCTACTTATTTGAAAGTTTCCAAAGTAGGAAAATACAGAATAGGGCAAAAAAAGGCCTTCTTTTTTATTAGAGGTGAAATCTTTCCCAGAAGTCCTCGACATACTTCTTATATCTCAGAGGTCAGAAATAGATCACAGACTTACCTCTGAAACAGTCACTGGCAAAGAGAAAATGATACTATCCTATTGACTCAAACTCCATGATTCATCAACTGAGACCAGGAACCTAAATGATAATGGGATCTGTTATCAAGGAGGAATGGGAAATAGCTGTTCAATATGCAGCTGGAGATTTTGCTTCCATCATATTTTTTGTAGATACAGTATTCCTTATAATCATCTGAGAATGGAGAGGGTCAACTCTGTTCTCTAGGTCTAGAAACCATTTAATGATTTTGAAATTATAAGAAGTGAAAATGTTAGTCACTCAGTTGTGTCCAACTCTTTGTGACCCCGTAGACTGTAGCCCACCCGGCTCTTCTGCCCATGGGATTTCCCTGGCAAGAATACTGGAGCAGGTTGCCAATTCCTTTTCCAGGAGATCTTCCTGATCCAGGGATAGAACCTGGGTCTCCCACATGGCAGGCAGATTCTTTACCATCTGAGCCACCAGGGTATAACCCATTTAATGAATTTGAAAATATAATCTGAAGTAATTTACTAGACTCTTTTCTAGAAAGCAGGCTGATTGAAGATAAATTTATCTTTAATATAGTCACCCTGAGCTAATCTATTCCTTGCCCCCAAATCTTTCAGAGATGGGCAAAAGGAAAGCATGAATTGGTCAGGAAATTAAGTATATAAGAATATAATCAATATTAGTCTACTGAGTGCATACTCAATATAGTGGAGGACAAATACTTCCACTAGCCTCTGATCTTGTAATAATAACTATGCACACAAATAAAAACACGGTATACACAAGATAGTGAAGGACAGAGAAGCGGTCCATTGCGTTGCAAAGAGTCAGACATGACTGAGCAACAACAAGCATAGAAGAAATAGTAGGAGATTGAAGAACACTGTAAGAAATACATTTTCATTATCATTTCTTCCTCAAAATTCTGAAATTATATGAGGGACCTTGTGTTAGAGTTCTCTGAAGAAATAGAACTAGAAGGGTATTATACATTATACAATATATGTATACATTATAAGGAAATGACTCTCATGATTATAGAGGCAGGCAAGTCCCAAGATTTTCAGGATAAGACCAAAGCTGGACACCCAAGAGAACCAATTGTATAGTTTCAGTTCAAAGACAGACAGGCTCAAGAACAAGAAACAGCTGATGTTTCAGTTCAACTGTGAAAGCAGAAAAAAGCTGATGGCCCAGTTCAAAAGGAGTCTGGCAGGAAGTACTTTATTCAAGAGCATGTCAGCTTTTTAAATTCCATTCAGACCTTCACCTGATTAGTGAAACGCATTCACATTAGGGAGGGCAATCTGCTTCCTTCAGTCTATTTGTGTAAATATCAATCCATCTAAAAACACCTTCACAGAAAGGCTCGAAGCAATGTTCAACCAAATATTTGGTCACCCTGTGGTCCAGTCAAATTGACACACAAAATTAAGCATCACAGACCTGTGAATCTTCAACAAATTTTAATTCCTGCCAACTTTGCAATAACCAGTGTAAGCACTGAAGGCTCTTGAACATGCAGAAATTCTTAAATTTTTTTCTGTGTTGTGAAGCATAGTTTGGAAAATAGAAAAATATTAAACAGAGTTGTCTGGCAATTTTTCCATCCTCCCCCTACTTATTGGTATACATGTTTGTATGTTTACTATAAAATAGAAACAAGAGTTAGAGGTGAAGCAATCAAAATGAGCCAGGTTAGGAAAAAACAGGGAATAGGCATTCATTGCGCCATGTAGACCAGAAATGTAGAGCCTGTCAAGTCCCATGATTATAGGCTGACTAAATTCTACTGGCATGTTATTCGTTTCATATACTGTTGGCAACCCCGCCCCCCTCCCCAACCCCAAGTACTTCAAGAGTCCCAAGAGCAGTCACTTTTTAACTCTAAACTATGTGATATTGGCACTGTGTTGAGATAACCCTGATTCATCAAGAAAAACACTCATGATATTCAGTATACTCTGCTTATTTATCACTGAAGTTTAATACAAAAATTGCTGGAGTTAAAATGCATATTGCTTAAAGTACTTAGCTGACTATTCAGGCAATTTGGTTTCTAGATCTCTACATTTTTTTGTTATTATATACACACACAATTTTTCTACTTATAAATTAATTTATTTCTAAGTAAAAGAAAAGCTTGAGGAGATATATATATTCTGATATGTATACTAGAATATATATTCTAAGAACAAGATGGTTGGATGGCATCACTAACTTAGAGGACATGAGTTTGAGCAAGCTCAGGGAGATGCTGAAGGACAGGGAAGCCTGGTATGCTACAGTCCATGGGGTTTAAAGAGTTGGACACAACTGAGTGACTGAACAAGGATATTAGAATATGTATACATCTGATTTGTGCAACACTGAAACAGATACACTGTATCAAACTGTCATCTTTTTTTCCCATTTCATTTAATTTGGTATGGAAAAACACATGGTTTGTATCATAATTGGCTTCAGTCACTAAGTATATTTCATCCAACAATATTTAGATATAATCTAAACCATTTTAAGTACTTTTTCAGGATGTAAGAGGATTGTAACTTCAATATGAAAATATAAAATCTCAGGATCACAAAGTTTACGTATACTTCCCAGAATCTCAGTTTCTACAGTTAATAGAAAAAATATATGTGCTTATCAGAAGAAGAGAAGTTATTGATTGTTAATGAATTAGTTTTTACATATTGCTAATCAGATTTCAATAAGCAAAAAGAAAAGAATTATAAGTAGTATTCCATAAAATGTCTAAAATGAAATTACAGTGTGTCTTTTAATTTTTTAGAACTAAGTGTGTGCAAACTCAGTTTTGTCTGACTCTGAGACCCCATGGACTGTATCCAACCAGGTTCCTCTGTCCCTGAATTCTCCAGGCAAGGAGGGGTTGGCTTTTTGAATGCTAACTAACTCTTTACAGTGTTTTCAAGAAAGCAATATGATGAGATGGAGTAGGTTGCATAGCATGTTTTTGCCAGCTGGATTCTAGTTCCTAGCATTCTGTAAGCTTATTGTTTCTTCCTTCTTCCTTAAAGAGAAGAAAGAAGAAACTTGTGTCAAGTTGTTTAGGGAGGTTCTTTCAGCAAATGCAACTGCATCACAGGCATGTCTTAAATTAATAATCTTGATCTGGGTCTCTAACATCTCTGTCTTTAATGAGGACTGAATAAACCATTTTGCCCCTCAAAATACAGCCAGTGACTGTTCATTCTCATTAAGAAATGTGAACCTTTTGCTTGATTAACTAATTATGTCACCTGCAACTTATGAGGCAGGTAGAAGAGTCTTCCAGTCTGCCAGAGCAGTGCTTCTGAACTGTTTGCACATATAAATTACCTGGGGATCCTGATAAATTGCAGATTTTGATTTGATGGCTCTGGGAGGGTTCTGAAATGCTACCTTCTTAACAAGTCCCCAAGTTAAGCTGATCCCAGGGCCCTTTTGTGAGCAGCAAAAGCTAAGAATTAGAAATTAGACAAGTATTCAGTTTAGTTCAGTTGCTCAGTTGTATTTAATTCTTTGCGACCCCATGGACTGCAACACCCAAGGCCTCCCTGTCCATCCCAGAGTCCACTCAAACTAATGTTCATTGAGTCAGTGATGTCATCCAACCATCTCGTCCTCTGTCAACCCCTTCTCCTCCTGCCCTCAATCTTTCCCAGCATCAGGGTCTTTTCAAATGAGTCAGCTCTTTCCATCAGGTGGCCAAAGTATTGGAGTTTCAGCTTCAACATCAGTCCTTCCAATGAACACTCAGGACTGATCTCCTTTAGGATGGACTGGTTGGATCTCCTTGCAGTCCAAGGGACTCTCAAGAGTCTTCTCCAACACCACAGTTCAAAAGCATCAATTCTTTGGTGCTAAGCTTTCTTTATAGTCCAACTCTCACATCCATACATGACCACTGGAAAAATCATAGCCTTGACTAGACAGATCTTTGTTGGCAAAGTAATGTCTGTGCTTTTTAATATGCTGTCTAGGTTGCTCATAACTTTCCTTTCAAGGAGTAAGCATCTTTTAATTTCATGGCTGCAGTCACCATCTGCAGTGATTTTGGAGCCCCCAAAAATAAAGTCAGCCACTGTTTTCCCATCTACTTGCCATGAAGTGATGGGACCGGATGCCATGATCTTAGTTTTCTGAATGTTGAGCTATAAGCCAAATTTATCACTCTCCTCTCTCACTTTCATCAAGAGGTTCTTTAGTTCTTCTTCACTTTCTACTGTAAGTGTGGTGTCATTTGCATATCTCAGGTTATTGGTACTTATCCCAGCAATCCTGGACAAATGTAGACGAGTATCAGAGAACTGTAGAAAATTTTAAAAAATGATACGTTTAACCTGTTCAGAATAAAACCCAGGACAGTCCCAGGGATTTCCAACTCTGCTCCACTTGTGAGGAACATGACCCTAAGCTTCCTATTTGTTTATCAGTGCATCAGTTTTCTTGTCTTCCAGTTGGTAAAATAATTAAATCTTAGCACATTTTATTTTTTGGTTCAATGAGGGCAAATAAGGGTTGCAACTGCTATCCTGGAAAATGCATTAGAGAATAAAAAGCTTGAAGAACTTATATTAATAAAAAAATAGAATTGAATGAGAACAAAGAAGATCAAATTGAAATAAAGAGTGAGTCAGTAGGGTATGAACTGTTAAACCCTTGATGAGATTTCCTAGGTATTGATATACCAGTAATTTAAAATAAGAAGAATAGAAGAGAAGGTCAATTTGAATCCTTAAAATGTTGTGGGGGGGGGGGACTGGAAGTAAGAAATAATATGTCATAGAGTCTGGTACAAAAATTTTATTTATGTTATGGAAGAAAAAGAAACAGCAACGGCCAGAAGCAATAGGAAATGGAAGAAAGACGTTTACCTGCAATGATTAAAACCAGAGGAAATTCTATAAAGCTATTTAAAGGAAGATTTATGATGTTTAGATTTACAGAAAAAATATGCTAATAAATACAATATGTGTGACCAACTGTTCATAATTAATATATAATGCTGATAAATTTCACAGAATATAAATATAAGAAAGTAATATAACCTAAGAGGTATGAATAGAGTCCCATATAATTTTGCTTAGGAGACAATTTTGGATAAAGAAAATAGTGACTCAGAATTATATTAATATAAAAAGCAATATAAAATTGTTTATGTTATATTTGAAAATAGATGATAAAGTGCTGAGTAATTTAGTATTCTGGTAATCAAACAAATGTAAAGTGAAATAATAAGAAACCTTTTAAAGATTTGTAAGATTTATCGATGTAAAAACAGTGAAGACTTGAGTTTATAGGACTGCAGTGAGATGGATACTTTGACTAGTAGTTGTTCAGAGTAAAAAATGGTACCATTATTTCTGGCATGAAATTTGAAAACATATGTACCTCAATCCTCAAAAATCTTTATGTACCATAATTCACTAATCACTCTTTATGAAATAATCACTCATGTATAGATGTATATTTATTGGAACATACTTCAAATAGAATTGAATACAATGCTCACTTCCAAAAAACAAAGAGGAGGGGACAGATTAGTTAAATATACAATAACAAAAAGATATTAAAGATGCTGTGAACTTATTTTAAAGTACATTTATAAAATATTAATGGCAATACAAGTGAGTGATAAAATATTTTCTAAAAGCAGGAGATATTTTTCTGTCAGAAATATGGTAGTCTAGATATGCTGAACCTCAATTTATATACATTATCCTCCTGTATAACATGTACATATACCACAAAAAATGTGCATGTCATTTTAAAATCTGTTTTGCTGACCTGCAGAGGAATTAAAGTAAACCCTACAGGCTAAACATAAGGAGAATACAGAAATTCAGAAGGCTCACCAAAACCAGAGACTTCCATAGGACAGTCCCATCCCTGAAACCCTGGGATTCAATTTGTATGATCTGGGAAATAAGAGAGAGACAAAACTTAGTGACTGCTCAGTATCAGTTTTATTGAGAAATCTGCTTAAAATCAGAACTCCAAAGGAGAATAATTTCAGTGAAAAAGAAAATTAGGAAAAAAACCCCAACAACACAAAACAAAAACAGTGCCTCTCAGAAGGGGCCAACTAGGAAATTTTTCTGCCTCAAACTTGTGCTAGGTCGAGGAGGGAAAAATCACAAGTCCATCTTCACATAAACTTATAGTTTAAGACTTCATTATCTGTTTAAGAAAAATAATTGAAAATTTAGTTTATATTTACCCCAATTTGTGTTATCTCCAAGAACTTAGATAAACAAAAGCAAAACATCTTTGGAGAAATCCATATGTAACCTGGGTCTCAAGAATTACCACTGACAGCATTCCATTAAACATGAGATTAAAAATAAGACTATCACAAAATCTATGAGCTAATAGTCATCATGAGCAAAAACAGACTAGAATGATAATGATTTCAGATATTAGATAACATAACCATAAAAATCTATATTCAATATGTTTAAAGAAATCAAAGAAGTTTGCCAGAAATACAAATTAGAAAAAAATATATATTAGGCAGGTTGGGAACTGAATTTAAGAGAACTTTTATAAAAAAAAAAAAAAACTTAATGGATAGGTTAAATACTAGATTGCTGCTGCTGCTGCTGTCTCTTTAGTCGTGTCCGACTCTGTGCGACCCCATAGACGGCAGCCCACCAGGCTCCCTCATCCCTGGGATTCTCCAGGCAAGAACACTGGAGTGGGTTGCCATTTCCTTCTCCAAGGCATGAAAGTGAAAAGTGAAAGTGAAGTCACTCAGTCGTGTCTGACTCCTAGCGACCTCATGGACTGCAGCCTACCAGGCTCCTCCGTCCATGGGAGTTTCCAGGCAAGAGTACTTGAGTGAGGTGCCATTGTCTTCTCCGAAATACTAGATTAGATACAACCAAAGATAAAATAAATGAATTAGAAGTTAGATATGAAAAAAACTGTACTGGATACAGCACAGGGAGGAATGTAAAATGGGTATGTGAATAGATATTGAAAAATAAGGTCAATATCTAATGTGATCAGCATAAGCAAAATGTTATATTCTTATATAAGGAAAATGTTGTATTTGTGGAGCTCTTATCTGAGAACTTTTCATAATTCCAATTTATCAATGTCAAGATGAAACAAAACACTTAAAATTTTCCTAAGCATTAAAGAAATTTAATTGATTTAACTAGAAGTAAAAATCCTTTCCACAAAAAGAGAGCCAATATACCTAGACATTTTTATTGGTGAATTCTAACAAATGTTTTCAAGAACTGCATTATTCTTGTCGTACAAAAAGCAAAAAGTATTTCAGAACGAAAAAAGAAGGAACAGTTATTCATTCATATTTTGAGGTCATTACCATCTTGATACCAACATTATACAAGAAATGTACACTAAAGAAAAATTATAATCAATTTATCTCTTGAAACTTAAGGCAAAATTCTACATTAAAAATTAGCAAATGAAATCTAGCAATCTATGACAAAGATAATATAATATGAAAATGGCTTATTCTATGAATGCAAGGATTTTTAACAATAGAAAAAAGGAATTTATAAATGTAATTCATCACATTAAGTTAAAAGAAGGAAAGCAAATTATTGTTTCGGGAGATGCAGAATGTAAATTCAATAAAATTAAATAATTAAGCTTGATGAATCTTTTAGCAAACTAGAAATAGAAGAGCTTTTAGTGCCCACTTATAAATCAGAAACTATTCTGAGTCTTTCAAGTAGAGATTTAATGGAGATAATTGATTACCAGATGATGGAAGCCAAACCTGGCATGGTGCGCTAGCTATTTAAGAACAGGAAGCCAGGAATTCCCCGAGGGGTAAAAGGACAGTGATGGGAAGTATCATTATCAGAGACAGGAGGCCAGGATCTCAGGCAGATGCTAGAGCTAAGATCAGCATTGTCTACTGTAGTTGTCTTAACGAAACTAGGGGCAATTTGTCAGGAGCTGGGCCCCCTTAAAAGAGACAAACTTTGCAGGAGATACCATATGAGATCGAGAGCTGTTAACCTGGCTTCTCTCAATGCTTCACAGATGCCTAGAAATGTATTTTCCTGAAATACAAAATAGTAGAGGAGATAGGAAGCAATCTGAGAACAAACTAGTTTGGAATCCAATAAATGATTGAGTAGACAAGCCTAGTCTAAGCAGGTGGGCTTTAAAGGTATTTCAGTGTCCTGGTTTTTTAAAAACATTAAAAAAATAATTTTCTGTATTAAATTATTTGTAGCTGTGCTGGGTCTTCGTTGTACACAGGTTTTCTCTGGTTTTGGAGAGTGGGGGATACTCTTCCATTCTGGCTCATGGGCTTCTCATTGGAGTGGCTTCTCTTACTGCAGAGCGCTGGCTCCTTCAGCAGCTGTGGCTCCTGGGCTCTTGCAGGCTCAGTAGTTGTGGCACATGGGCTTAGTTGCTACATAGCTTGTGGAATCTTCCCAGACCAGGTTCAACCTGAGTCTCCTACATTGGCAGGTTGATTCTTTACCACTGAGCCACCAGGGAAGTCTTCAATGTCTTAGTTTTGAAACTTGGAGATTATTGTTCTACTATGAATGTGTATATCTTATACATATTTTATAAATATTTCACATATATTCAGTATTTAACTGTTGGTGTTTAGTCACTAAGTCATGTCCAACTTGTTGCAACCTCCTGGACTGCAGCACACCAGGCTTCCTTGTTCTCCACTATCTCCTGGTGTTTGCTCAGACTCATGTCCATTGGGTCAGTGATGCTACCCAACCACCTCATCCTTTTCTGCTCCCTTCTCTGCCTGTCTTCTATTTTTCCCAGCAACAGGGTCTTTTCCAAAGAGTTAGCTCTTCTTATCAGGTGGCCAAAGTATTGGAGCTTCAGCCTCGGCATCAGTCCTTTCAGTGAATATTCAGGGTTGATTTCCTTTAAGATTGACTGGTTTGATCTCCTTGCTGTCCAAGGGATTCTCAAGAATCTTCTCCAGCACCACAATTCAAAAGCATCAATTCATTGGCTCTCAGCTTTCTTTATGGTCCAACTCTCCCATGTGAACATGACTACTGGAAAAACTATAGCTTTGACTGTGTGGACCTTTGTCGGTAAAGTGGTATCTAGGTTTGTTACATGTTTCCTTCCAAGGAACAAACATCTTTTAATCTCATGGCTGCAGTCATGATTCACAGTGATTTGATTTTGGAGTCCAAGAAAATAAAATCTGTCACTGCTTCTAATTTTTCCCCTTCTGTTTGCCGAAGAGATGGGACCAGATGCCATAATCTTAATTTTTAATGTTGATTTTAAGACAGCTTCTTCATTCTCCTCTTTCACTCTTTCACCTTCATCAAGAAGCTTTTTAGTTCATCTTCACTTTCTGCTATGAGAGTGCTAGCATATTCAGGTTGTTGATATTTCTCCCAGCAATCTTTATTCCAGCTTGTAATTCGCCCATCCCAGCATTTCATATGATGTAGTCTGCATAGAAGTTAAATAAGCAGGGTGAAAATATTCTTTAAAAAAAAATTATTTCTTTGGCTTTGTGTGTCTTAGTTGCAGCATGTGGGATCTTTGATCTTCCCTGCAGCGTGTGAATTCTTAATTGCAGCATGTGGGATCTAGTTCCCTGACCAGGGACCAAACCCAGGCCCCTGCATTGGGAGTGAAGTCTTAGCCACTGGGCCACCAGGGAAGCCCACTTAATTATTTTTCAAAACAGCATTATATAAGTCTATATGTACACTATAATATCATTATTGTTTTACGCATCACAGACTCAGTGGACATGAGTTTATGCAAACTCCGTGAGATGGAGAAAGACAGGGAAGCTGGGTGCGCTGCAATCCATGTCGTCGCAAAGACTGGGACACGACTGAGTGACTGAACAACAAACATATAAATATAGAAATATACCTGGACTTTGAAATTGAGAAAGAATATGAACATGAGGCAAAAAGTATCCCAAACTGTAGTTATATTACAAGAATTGAGTTTTTAAAAAATGAGCAATTTGCTATTCTGTGATCATTCAAAATCCAATTGTTACAAACTTAGGAAAGCTAACTGAATTGTAGTTTAACTCAGAAAGCTTATATATATAGTAACCATATTTATTCTGTCTCAGGAAATGATGTCTTAACAGAATAGACATGGAGTCTGTAAAAGGGAAGCTTGGATAGAATTAAGCTATATATTTGTCCAAAATTGTCTAGAGGCAAAGGACAGTTGTTTGACAAGAGTGAAGCTCTGATATTTTTCTTTTGACATTAATAAGTATAACTTAAATTGAGAGAAAAAAATACTGAATGATTTTAATAGTGAATGTCAGTCATTTTTATTTTATTCTTTACTATTTTCTATATATTTCCAATGTTTCTTAAGGAGCATGAAACATTTTAAAAACACAAAGACAGCAACGAGTATGCACTGAAATAAAATTAAAAAAAAAAATTGTGACCTTTGCTATTGTGTTAATCTGCTCAGGCTGCTGTAACAAATTACAGCAGACTGGGTGGTTTATAAACAACAGAAATTTATTTCTCATAGTTCTCACAGTTCTAGAAATCCAAGATCAAGGCACCGGTAAATTTGGTATCTGGTAATAGTCCACTTTCTGGTTCATAGCCAGCTGTCTTTTCACATGTCCTTACATGGCAGTATTCTTGCCTGGAGAATCCTGTGGTCAGAGGAGTCTGGCGAGCTACAGTTCATGGGGTCGCAAAGAGTCAGACCTGACTGAACAACTAATACTGTCACTTTGCATGGTAGAAAGGGCGAGGGATCTCCATGAGGTCTCTTTCACGAGGACACTGATCCCATTCCTGAGGGCTCAGTTCTCATGCTCTAATTATCTCCCAGAGCCCCACCTCCTTATAGCATCACTTTGAGGTTTACGATTTAAACATACAAATTTTGTAAAATAGAAACACACAGGCCACAGCAACCATGTTTGTGAACCAGTTATGAAAGGGAGAGACACAGATAGAAAAAGGGCGAGGGGTGTGGCGATCAATCTCCCAATTTGCTCAGGAATAAAGTATTGTCTAGATGTGGAACTTTGTTGCTAAAATCAAGACAGTACTGGACACAACAGGAATTCACTTTTTAGCTGTGAATTTCCATCTTAATCTAGAGACGTGACTGTTCTGATGAATAGAGCGAGAGGATATAATATCCTTGGAAAGAGAATTGAAATCTTCTCATAGTCTTCCTTATTAAATATTGATACTCTACATCCTTGTGAGAAAATATACCTTTGAAAGCTAATGTCTTGGCTAATTAACTGAGAGTGCAGCCTTTTGAGATTGCCACATGAGAAACGTTCCTGGGTAGAGAAAAAAGAGAAGTGGATAAAAGAAATTGAGAGGAGGCCATAGCAAAAAAATTCTAATCTCAGTATTTTTCCTAGGCCTGGTCCTGTATTGCAGAGTGAAAATATGTTTTTAGAGACAGAATTCTAATAATAAACTCTAACACAGAAATTTACAAACCAAGTGTCAAAAAAACAGAATTTGTGTCCAGATGGTGGTTTTACTTTGTTTCCCTTTGTCTGTTATTATCCTGTGATCAGGTGCATTACTCAGGGTTTCTTTGGAAAGAGAGGCACTGTATTTGACAGGATAGGACTTAAATTTTCTTAAATATCTTGTTGCTACAGGATGTTTCTCAGCCTAGGCTGCACATCAGTATCATTTGGAAAAAATTCTAAATATCTCAATGCCCAGTCACACTTTAGACTTTGAGAGTGGAACAAGAATCATTAAAGCTCTCAGACCAAAGAATCATTAATCTTAGAACACTGCAGTTTCTATGAAGAGCACAGATACTGTAAGTAGATTTGATACAACTGTATTACCACTAAGCCAGATCAGTCCATAGGAATCTGTCAGTCGTAAGGACTTGAATTAAATGTAAGAGAAGTATCATTGATGTAGAGTGGTAGACTTCCCTGGTGGTCCAGTGGTTACGAAACCCGCTTGCCAAAGCAGGGGACACAGGCTTGATCCCTGATCTGGGAAGATTCCACATGCCTCAGGGCAACTGAACCTGTGCCCCTTGTGCCAGTGCTCTGCAACAAGACAAGCCACCGCAATGAGAAGCGCGTGCACCGCAACTAGAGAGTAGCCTCCACTTGCTGCACCTAGACAAAGCATCTAGGAAGACCCAGAGCAGAATGGCGTTTGGTCTTGTTTGAGATCCAAGACGTATGTATGGGCCTCACAGAATCATGTTTAGAGCTTTAAGAAAGTTCCCTGGCCCCACTTTGTCCCAGTTAAACCCCAATCTCTATTCGATTGTGTCCAGAATATTAGTGGTAAAGAAATATTGATTCTGATGCATAGCCAGAGTTAAGAACCTGCATTCAGAAGAATCCTTATGTGAAACAGCTGTTTCAGAAAAGACAGTAAGACTTAGAATTCAGAAGAAACAAGACAAAGCAGTAATACAATCAAGCCAAAGGTTTTAAAAGCTGTTCAATAACAGGGCACTGTTTTAAATTAATTCAGTTTTCTGGTTAAGATTGGCTAGAGTAAAATTTCACTTAAATTCCAGTTAGACAAATAGAATGAGAGTATTGAGCATCCTTTTATAGAAACACTATTGGGTATTTTGAGTGCTTTGAAAGAGGCTGGAAGTGTTAGATATGAAGTACATCCATTTGTTAAATGGGCAAAGGTTTTGTTTTATTTACGTAATGTGAAATGTTTGGCCACCTGGAGTAGTGCCTGAAAGTGAATGTAAAATGGAAAATGTAGTCAGTGAGACTGATTAATAACCATGGGCAGAAAAACAGGCCAAGTGGAAAAACTTATTCATGTAATTGCTTCATTTTGCTGACTGCAAAAGAATTTGTTTTGGAAGTGATTTCAGCTATTTAACATTGTAGATTGATAGATCAGAGAAAGATCTTTAAAAATGACATTACACAATTCTGTTCATAACCTGAAAATAGTTTGACCCAAAGAGGCATGTTGCTTTTTGTATCTACCTTATAAGATCATTGTCTTGAAAAAAACTGTACACCATAAACAGTCTTTGTGAAAGGAAATAAGAAGATAGAGGAGTACTTTCCTAAAAATTGTGGATTAAAATGATAAAATTTAAAAAATGACGAGACTTTTTTTTTTGGTCCTGTAATTGATTTATAATGTGCTATGTGTCTAGTAGACCAATCTCTGCTGTACAGCAAAGTGACTCAGTTATACACATATATACATTTGAAAAAATATTTTCCATTATGGTTTATCACAGGAGATTGAATATAATTCCCTAAGCTATGAATTAGGACATGTTGTTTATCCATTTTAAATGTAATAGCTTGTATCTACCAACTTTAAACTCCTAGTCTATCCCTCTCCTTCCCCGCTCCCTTGTGGCAACCACAAGTCTAATCTCTATGTTGGTGAGTCTGTTTCTGTTTCATAGATAGGTTCGTAAGATTTGTTTTTCTTTATACACAAAAATAAATGGGGAAAAACAGAAACAGTATAGTTTCATTTACCTGAGAATTCATGCATCTGATAAGAAAATTCAAGAATTAAATAAAGATTTAAAATAAAATATAAAATTCCCCTCCTCTAGTCTTCCACCACCAGACATATAGAACTTTTCCTGAACATAATGACTGTTGGCGATTTCTTGCCTTACTAAAAATGATTTTTAACACATATCCTCCAGTATAGAATATATATCTTAAGTAAGTTATAGAAAATATAACTATCTTTTAGAATTACACAAAAGGATTGTGTAACTCAGGCTTTGTGCTTTTTCCCCAGCTTTACTGAGATAGACTTGACAGCATTATGTAAGTTTAAAGGTGCATAGTATAACCATTTGATACATGTATACATTGGAAAATGGCTACCTATGCTTTGCATTTTTAATAAGTTATCTTAAAGATAGTCTATCTTATTTTATTTTATTTTATTTAAGATAGTCTTATTTTGACAACTACATTGTATGACTACTTCATTTAAACAATCCACTACCAATTACATTAATAACAAATCTTGGTTCATGTACTTTCACAAAATTATCTGTGTGATAAGTTCCTGACAGTGAAATTGCTGTAGAATATATGAATTTAGCTTTGTTGTTGTTGTTGTTGTTCCTGAATCTTGGTGCTCAAGAAGTAACATACCAGATTAAAAAAAAAAAATTCTGGCTCCTTGGACTGTAATCTCTACTTTTTATCATATTATTTACCAGCACCAGGATGTTACGACTATTTCTCAGAGAGTAAGAGAAAGATCAAGGAAAGTGAGAAATAACGAAACTAGATTCAGTTTATCTAGCTTGTCAGGGGCTTTCATGAAAGATTTGCTTATTGAAAAAGTCGGGCCCATTAGCTTAAACAGGGATTAGCTCTGTTAGTTTTCACAGAGCATGGACAATTAAAAGTTTACTGGAAATTAATTGAAAATAAAGCAGTGTTATAGCTTCCCTAGTGGCTCAGAGGTTAAACGTCTGCCTGGAATGCGGGAGACCCGAGTTCAATCCCTGGGTTGGGAAGATCCCCTGGAGAAAGAAATGGTAACCCACTCCAGTA
Source organism: Madoqua kirkii (assembly GCA_006408675.1). Lineage (NCBI taxonomy): Eukaryota > Metazoa > Chordata > Mammalia > Artiodactyla > Bovidae > Madoqua > Madoqua kirkii. The sequence goes on from SJYC01141557.1 coordinate 25,063, forward strand.
TTCTTGCCTGGAGAACCCCATGGATGGAGAAGCCTGCTAGGCTACAGTCCATGGGGTTGCAAAGAGTCGGACATGACTGAGCGACTTCACACACACACACACAATGCAGTGTTATGAGATGGGAGAAAGTTCAGTCAAAGGAAATTATACCAAGTGTTTTGAATTAGCCAAAGATAAACAAGTGCAAACTACCATTCGGTAAATGTTACAAATTAATAAAATGAATCAAAGTATAAGAATAGAAAACTGGAAAGAAGGGGTGAATTTACAGAGACACATAGAAAATTTGAGATGGCTGGATGGCATCACTGACTTGATGGACATGAGTTTGGGTAAACTCTGGGAGTTGGGGATGGCCAGGGAGGCCTGGCGTGCTGTGATTCACGGGGTTGCAAAGAGTTGGACATGACTGAGCAACTGAAATGAACTGAACTGAACTGATAGAGAATTTGTAAAAATGTTTGTAAGAGGAACAGTGAGTGGGTGCATGAGATGATGATATGGTTTCACAGGGGACACCTATCCACTTATGCAGAAAGTTCAGTCTTCAAAACACCACCATCTCATCAGTCAGAATTCCATGAACTCACTACTAAGATTTGTGTTTATGTGGGTTGGTTTTTTTGTTTTTTTTTTTTTTGCTTCTTTTTGTTTTGCTTAATTTTTTTGGTGGAGGGGAAGGGTAGGTGCTGATGTTCTGACTTCATATTGTTTGCCTCTAGAGGTTAAAAACATGGTCCACACCCAATTAAGACAGTATGTGTCTTCTGTTGTGCCAGCAAAATATTTCAAGATATTTAAAACATGACTGCATTGAGATCACCAGCTGACATTATTCTGCTCTTGTTCTGCATCCACATGTTTCCCGGAGGTCCTAGAGAACATACTAGAAGATGGTAAGTATACCTGTAATACCAGTCACTATTGTTGCTTTCTTTCTATGCAGCAGGGCTTGAGTTGACCGCTTTAACAGGTGTTAATGCCTTCGTGTGATCGCAATACCCAAGAAGTAGATATGATGATTTAGTCCAATTTAAATAGTGTAGGAACTGAAACTGAGAAAAGCAACTGGCTCACATTTACAAAACCAGTAAGTGGAAGAACTAGGATTTATATAAGAACTTTCCATCTCCATAGCCAGTGCCTTGTTCCATAGGAATTCAATTTCCAGGACTCTTGGCTTACAGACTTGACATTTATTATAGTTATACATATTTTCAGAATTTGCATTTTAAAGGAATAATGTTGATGTTTAATCTCATTAGTGAATAGGGAATTTCAAATTAAAAAAGAAACTAGTTTGTTTTTGGTCCTCAGTTCACTTCAGTTCAGTCGCTCAGTCCTGTCTGACTCTTTGCGATTCCATGAATCGCAGCACGCCAGGCCTCCCTGTCCATCACCATCTCCTGGAGTTCACTCAAACTCAAGTCCATCAAGTTGGTGATGCCATCCAGCCATCTCATCCTCTGTCATCCCCTTTTCCTCCTGCCCCCAATCCCTCCCAGCATCAGAGGCTTTTCCAATGAGTCAACTCTTTGCAGGAGGTGGCCAAAGTACTGGAGTTTCAGCTTTAGCATCAGTCCTTCCAAAGAACACCCAGGGCTGATCTCCTTCAGAATGGACTAGTTGGATCTCCTTGCAGTCCAAGAGACTCTCAAGAGTCTTCTCCAACACCACAGTTCAAAATCATCAATTCTTCGGTGCTCAGCGTTCTTCACAGTCCAACTCTCACATCCATACATGACCACAGGAAAAACCATAGCCTTGACTAGACAGACCTTTGTCCATCAGATTACATTAAAAAATTCAGTGCTGATGAGGATTTTGGAATACCAACATTTGATGGAAATGTGAATTGGAAACTCTTCGTAAAGTAACCTGTGAATAATAATTATTTTTCTTAAAGACAAAATACCTTTTGACTTGAAGTTCTACTTTTGGGATTCAAGCCCTACGGAAATTAACGCACCAGTGTTTGTTACACATTCCAGAAAGTTAGATGTTTATTGCTGCTGTGTTTGCAGTAGCAAAATATATGGGACCATGGTAAATTTCCATCAACAGGAGAAAAATTAGATAAGTTTTAGAATCAAGTTATATGTACACATATATATTCACACACACATACATATACATACACATATTTTATACCTATATGTACATATTATGCAGTTATGTAAGGTAACAGTTTTGATTTTTTATTGACCTAGATAAATATTCATACTGTATGACAAGAAAATCAGTATGTTTACATGAGTGGAAGTGCCAAAGTTATATTACATTTATAAAGTTTGCATACCTGTGTGCTCCAGTCATTTCAATAGTGTCCGACTCTTTGAGCCAAGCTCCTCTGTCAATGGGATTCACTAGGCAAGAATAGTGGAGTGGGTTGCCGTACCCTCCTTTAGGGGATCTTCCCAACCCTGGGAGTGAACCTGCATCTCTTAAGTCTCCTGCATTAGCAGGCAGGTTCTTTACCGCTAGCACCACCTGGGAAGCTCTTATAAAGTTTACCATAGCTGAGTTTCAAAGAATTGATGCTTTTGAACTGTGGTGTTGGAGAAGACTCTTGAGGGTCCTTTGGACTGCAAGGAGATCCAACCAGTCCATTCTGAAGGAGATCAGCCCTGGGATTTCTTTGGAAGGAATGATGCTAAAGCTGAAACTCCAGTACTTTGGCCACCTCATGCGAAGAGATGACTCATTGGAAAAGACTCTGATGCTGGGAGGGATTGGGGGCAGGAGGAGAAGGGGATGACCGAGGATGAAATGGCTGGATGGCATCACTGGCTTGATGGACGTGAATCTGAGTGAACTCTGAGAGATGGTGATGAACAGGGAGGCCTGGCGTGCTGCAATTCATGGGATCGCAAAGAGTTGGACACGACTGAGCGACTGAACTGATAGACTTTATAAAGGGTAAAATTTTAACTATAAATTCCATGCCTATGACTGATTCATGTTGATGTATGGCAGAAACCATCACAATATTTTAGTTATGCTCCAATTAAAAATGAAATAAAATAAAATAAACAACTCTTAAAACACCATGGTGAATCGCTTTGTGCAATGTATTTTTGACAGCTCTGAGGACATTGATTCCAACTTATCCTCCACTGTATTGCTAAATGGGGTCAGCCTTCATTGAGGCAATGAATTATTCCTCCTTGGTTTTGTACAACTAAGAAAAAAATTGGAAAGTGATGGATACTTTTATTCTGGAACTCTTAATAAAATTTCAAGGAAGTTGGAATATAAATTTTGTATCAACATATTTATGTCCTTCTAAAAAAAAGGAAGAAATTTCAAAAATTTAGATTTCTTGAATAGCAAAAACAGTGAAAACAAAGCAGAATACCAATGAGACTTTCATGGTCTGAAACTAGGCTAGACATAACCCACATGAGATATTGCTTAAGTCTGAATAACCCAGATGTTCTGATTCGGGGGTCTCTGTGTCCAAGACTCTTGGAAACTTGTCAGACCACAGCTCCTTGATTTTGTGTAATGCCAGGGAGTCATTTTTTATTAGGTGAAAGTATTATGGATATGACAGATCGCCTTTTATTTTTTCCTGGTCTATTTGTATTAAAGATTTTGATACCTGTTAGCATCCTCTGTGTTGTTGTTGTTGTTGTTGGCATTACAACAGGAGCTCAAAATTTTTGCACTATTGAAATGAAGAGCCACACATTGAGACGTAGGGGTCAGTGAACTTAAGTGTTCTATGCTTTCTTCTAACCTGTCAGTGAAGTTGTAAAGCTTTTTGTGACTGTGAAATGAAATGCACATTTTCCCTATTTTTACCAAAAAAGGTTAATTAGCTTTTAGAGTGGTCTGTTTTTTAGTGTTATCAGTCTTTTATTTTTTTCTGTCTGGAATCTTTTGGAGATTAATGGGACAAAAAAAATTGGTTATCTTGTGAACATCTAGGACAGTGGTTCTCAAAGTAGTCCTTGGTCCAGTGTTATCAGCCTTACCTGGGAACTTATGAGAAATGCAAATTCTTGTGTTTACCCACTTAAGCACTTATTGCCAATTGAGTGGCAAGGAGTCTGTATTTTAATAAGCCTTCCTTGCAGGTGATTCTCCTGTGTACTCAGGTTGAATCATTGTTGTAGTAGCAAATGAAGAAATTTTGCATGGCTTGTAACACGGAGAGTTCTGATGTTTGAGAGGTTTTTGCTTGGTTTGCCTGAACCAAGCTTTTTGTGAGTCTGAATATGTTTTGTTGTGGGATCTGTGGCTTTTGTCTTGTCTGGCGTTGTATCCCTTTCTGAAAACTTTAAAGAGTTTCAAGTTTTTATCTTTCTCCTTTCTTTCAAAAGGAAAATCTCACAGAAATATAAAAATGCATCAAAGTAAGATGCAAGGAATATTTGGAATGCCAAAAATAAGGTATTACTAAATCTCAACAATTATGTCCATAACTTGACCCATAATCTGACCAGATGAGGACTATAAATAAACAGCACATAAAGATACATAAGAAAATAGGGAGAAAATAATCACTGGCCCAGAATACGATAATGACCTTCTGTTGTGTGATGTAAATATCTTTTGGATAAATCTTATATATTTTACTGTCTCTGGAGAAAACTAATAAATTAAAGTAAGCAATCTCTTACACTGAATGAAGCTCTTATTTTCACTGACTTATCCATATAAATGCACGTAACTTAATGATCTATATGTAGCTTGGAGGAAAAAATACAAAGGTTTAGCTCTTAGTTGAATTAATGGATTTTATTGCTATGTGAGATGAGAAGAAGCAAAGGAAGGCAGGTGGGTGAAAGGACTGAATAATGCTAAGGACTTTGGTCCTTTGTGGGTTGCATCCCACAGGACTGCAAGGCCTGTGCTTGCTCAGATTCAAAATGGAAGGAAGACCCCAGAATCAGTAACAGAGATATCAATGTTTCAACTGCATGGTGGAGCCCACAGGTCTGAAGCTAGGTCCTGGGGTGATGCTCCACCATGCGTGGCTGACAGCAGACAGGACTTGGTGGCAGTCTTCGCTCCTCGAGTCAGGGGTGAGAGTGATGGGAGGATTGATTACCAGTTATAGGGGAATTGATGTCAGTGTCAAATAAGCACATTAGTTACTAGTGAAAAACTGTCCTGTATACTTGTCCCAGGTCCCTCTTTGATAAGCTGGGGCCTGGGGCAAGAATATAAGAAAGTCAGTCATGTGGGAAGATATGAGTGAAGCAGGCACTTGTCAGGCAGGATATGGACAGAGAGCAAGACAACAGCCATCTTGAGAGGCCTGACCATATAAATATAGCACTTAAAACCAAATTTGAACGGGTTTTCTATTTAATTAAAATTAAGCTTACTAATATTTCTAATCGTGGGAAATTCTTAAATAAATTAATATGGTTTGATAGTTTTGATTTAAATAAATTATGTTTTCTTCCTGATTTTATCGCAATGTTAGATTTGATGTTAGCATTTTTTTTCTAATTTATAACATACCCTAATTAATCAGAGGTCTCTAAATGTCCTATGTTGGTTTTATGGTTTAACTAAGTTGATGAAAGTAAAAGAGGAGAGTGAAAAAGTTGGCTTAAAGCTCAACATTCAGAAAATGAAGATCATGGCATCCGGTCCCATCACTCCATGGGAAATAGATGGGGAAACAGTGTTAGACTTTATTTTTTTGGGCTCCAAAATCAATGCAGATGGTGACTGCAGTCATGAAATTAAAAGACACTTACTCCTTGGAAGAAAAGTTGTGACCAACCTAGATAGCATATTCAAAAGCAGAGACATTACTTTGCTGACTAAGGTCCGTCTAGTCAAGGCAATGGTTTTTCCTGTGGTCATGTATGGATGTGAGAGTTGGACTGTGAAGAAGGCTGAGTGCCGAAGAATTGATGCTTTTGAACTGTGGTGTTGGAAAAGACTCTTGAGAGTCCCTTGGACTGCAAGGAGATCCAACCAGTCCATTCTAAAGGAGATCAACTCTGAGATTTCTTTGGAAGGAATGAAGCTAAAGCTGAAA
>SJYC01141558.1:0-35288 GCA_006408675.1 Madoqua kirkii
CACTGCAGATGATGACTGCAGCCATGAAATTAAAAGACGCTTACTCCTTGGAAGAAAAGTTATGACCAACCTAGATAGCATACTCAAAAGCAGAGACATTACTTTGCCGACTAAGGTCCGTCTAGTCAAGGCTATGGTTTTTCCTGTGGTCATGTATGGATGTGAGAGTTGGACTGTGAAGAAGGCTGAGCGCTGAAGAATTGATGCTTTTGAACTGTGGTGTTGGAAAAGACTCTTGAGAGTCCCTTGGACTGCAAGGAGATCCAACCAGTCCATTCTGAAGGAGATCAGCCCTGGGATTTCTTTGGAAGGAATGATGCTAAAGCTGAAACTCCAGTACTTTGGCCACCTCATGCGAAGAGTTGACTCATTGGAAAAGACTCTGATGCTGGGAGGGATTGGGGGCAGGAGGTAAAGGGGATGACAGAGGATGAGATGGCTGGATGGCATCACGGACTCGATGGACGTGAGTCTGAGTGAACTCCAGGAGTTGGTGATGGACAGGGAGGCCTGGCATGCTGCGATTCATGGGGTCGCAAAGAGTTGGACACAACTGAGCGAATGAACTGAACTGAAGACCTTTTTTGTATAGTTCTTCTGTGTATTCTAGGCTTCTGTTTTGGCTCAGCTGGTAAAGAATCCGCCTGTAATGCAGGAGACCTGGTTTTGATCCCTGGGTTGGGAAGATCCCCTGGAGAAGGGAATGGCTACACACTCCAGTATTCTGGCCTGGACAGTTCCATGCACTGTATAGTCCATAGGGTCACAAAGAGTCAGACACAACTGAGCAACCTTCCCTTTCACGTTTACTTTCTGTGTATTCTTGTCACCTCTTCTTAATCTCTTCTGCTATTGTTAGGTTCTCACCATTTCTGTCCTTTAGGTGCCCATGAAATGTTTCCTTGGTATCTACAGTTTTCTTGAAGAAATCTCTAGTCTTTCCCATTCTATCACCTTCCTCTATTTCTTTGCATTGTTCGTTTAAAAAGGTCTTTCTATCTCTTCCTGCTGTTCTCTGGAACTCTGTATTCCCTTTCCCCTCGCCTTTCACTTCTCTTCTTTTCCCAGCCCTTTGTAAGTCCTCCTCAGACAATCACTTTGCCTTCTTGCATTTCTTTCTCTTTGGGATGGTTTCGGTCACTGCGTCCTATATGATGTTATGAACATCCATCCATGGTTCTTCAGGCACTCTATCTATCAGGTCTAATCCCTTGAATCTATTCATTATTTCCACTATATAATCATAATGGATTTGATTTAGGTCATACCTGAATGGGCTAGTGGTTTTCCTGACTTTCTTCAATTTAAGTCTGAATTTTGCGATAAGGAGTTCTTGATCTGAGCCACAGGTAGCTCCAGGTCTTTTCATTGACTGTATAGAGCTTCTCCATCTTTTGTTACAAAGAACATAATCAATCTAATTTTGGCATTGACCATCTTGTGATGTCCATGTAGAGCTGACTCTTGTTTTGCTGGAAGAGGGTGTTTGCTATGAACCATGCATTCTCTTGACAAAACTCAATAAGCCTTTGGCCTGTTTTGTATTGTATTTCAAGGTCAACTTGCCTGTTACTCCAGATATCTCTTGACTTCCTACTTTTGCATTCCAATCCCCTGTGATGAAAAGGACATCTCTTTTTTTTTTGGTGTTAACTCTAGAAGGTCTTGATTCATCGAACCAGTCAACTTCAGCTTCTTCTGCATTAGTGATTGGAACATATATTTGGATTACTGTGAGGTTGAATGGTTTTCCTTGGAAATGAACCAAGATCATTATCTCATTTTTGAGATTGTAACTAAGTACTGCATTTTGCACACTTTTGTTGACCATGAAGGCAACTCCATTTCTTTTAAGGGATTCTTGCCCACAGTAGTAAGTATAATGAACATCTGTTTATAATTTGTTTTTAAAAAAGTTTGGTCCATTGACTGTGTATGTTTTTTTACACTGACTCCAGTGTAATTCCTCTGAAGGAGTCTCAGACTAAATTTCCAAAAGGCTGTTTATAATAGCCAGGACATGGAAGCAACCTAGATGTCCATCAGCAGACAAATAGATAAGAAAGCTGTGGTACATATACACAATGGAGTATTACTCAGCCATTAAAAAGAATACATTTGAATCAGTTCTAATGAGGTGGATGAAACTGGAGCTGATTATACAGAGTGAAGTAAGCCAGAAAGAAAAACACCAAAACAGTATACTAACACATATATATGGAATTTAAAAAGATGGTAATGATAATCCTGTATGAGAGACAGCAAAAGAGACACAGATGTATAGAACAGACTTTTGGACTCTGTGGAAGAGGGAGAGGGTGGGATGATTTGGGAGAATGGCATTGAAACATGTATACTATCATGTAAGAAATGAATCGCCAGTCTAGGTTCGATACAGAATACAGGATGCTTGGGGCTGGTGCACGGGGATGATCCAGAGGGATGATATGGGGAGGGTGGTGGGAGGGGGGTTCAGGGTTGGGAACTCATGTACATCCATGGCAGATTCATGTCAATGTATGGCAAAACCAATACAGTACTGAAAAGTAAAAAAAAATAAAAAATAAAGAGCAAAAAATAAATAAAAACAATAAATAATAATAAATAAAAAATAGAAACAAATTAGTCTTGGCTGTACTTGATGAATGGCTTCCCAGGTGGTGCTAATAATAAAGAACCTGCATGCCAATTCCAAGAGACTTAAGAGATGCAAGTTAAATCCCTGGGTCCAGAAGATCCTCTGGGGGCAATCCTGGCAACTCACTCCAGTATTCTTGCCTGGAGACTCTGTCCGTAAGGTTGCAAAGAGTCAGACACAACTGAAGCAACTTAGCACACCCACATGTATTTGATGAAAATGGGGGGTAACTTTAGGAAAACTGCTACTGCTGCTGCTAAGTCGCTTCAGTCGTGTCCGACTCTGTGTGACCCCATAGACAACAGCCCACCAGGCTCCCCCTTCCCTGGGATTCTCCAGGCAAGAACATTAGAGTGGGTTGCCACTTTCTTCTCCAATGCATGAAAGTGAAAAGTGAAAGTGAAGTCGCTTAGTCATGTCTGACTCATGGACTGCATAGCGACCCCATGGACTGCAGCCCACCAGGCCTCTCCGTCCATGGGATTTTCCAGGCAAGAGTACTGGAGTGGAGTGCCATTTCACAATTTTAAATTTTAGTTTTGTTAATAAAGTTCTGTGTTTACCAAGACCCACTTCCCAGATAGTTCCTTCCTGTTATGCTGTTACAAGATTTTATTAAATTGTCGGAAGAACACTCCAAGTTTGTTTCTAAAACCTAACTTTGTAATCAGTCTTTGGAAAAAAATCAGATGCTGCAGGAGATTAACACCAAGTTATGGTCATCTAAATTTAAAGGCTCCCTTATGCTGGGGACAATTAAATCACTGTTATTATTCAGGCAATGGCACCCCACTCCAGTACTCTTGCCTTGAAAATCCCATGGACGGAGGAGCCTAGTAGGCTGCAGTCCATGGGACGCAAAGAGGTGGACACAACTGAGCGACTTCACTTTCAATTTTCACTTTTCACTTTTCATGCATTGGAGAAGAAAATGGCAACCCCCTCCAGTGTTCTTGCCTGGAGAATCCCAGGGACAGGGGAGCCTGGTGGGCTCTCATCTATGGGGTCACACAGTCAGACACAACTGAAGTGACTTAGCAGCAGCATTGTTCAGTCACTCAGTTATGACCAACTCTTTGCAACCCCATGGACTGCAGTACGCCAGGCCTCCCAGTCCATCACCATCTCCCGGAGTTCACTCAGACTTATGTCCATCGAGTCCGTGATGCCATCCAGCCATCTCATGCTCGGTCGTCCCCTTCTCCTCCTGCCCCCAATCCCTCCCAGCATCAGAGTCTTTTCCAGCAAGTCAACTCTTCCCATGAGATGGCTAAACTATTGGAGTTTCAGCTTTAGCATCATTCCTTCCAAAGAAATCCCAGGGTTGATCTCCTTCAGAATGGACTGGTTGAATCTCCTTGCAGTCCAAGGGACTCTCAAGAGTCTTCTCCAACACCACAGTTCAAAAGCATCAATTCTTCGGTGCTCAGCCTTCTTCACAGTCCAACTCTCACATCCATACATGACCACAGGAAAAACCATAGCCTTGACTAGACGGACCTTAGTCAGCAAAGTAATGTCTCTGCTTTTGAATATGCTGTCTAGGTTGGTCATACCTTTTCTTCCAAGGAGTAGGCGTCTTTTAATTTCATGGCTGCAGTCACCATCTGCAGTGATTTTGGAGCCCAAGAAAATAAAGTCTGTCACTGTTTCCATTGTTTCTCCATCTATTTGCCATGAAGTAATGTGACCGGATGCCATAATCTTCATTTTTTGAATGCTGAGTTTTTAAGCCAGTCTTTTCAGTTTCCTTTTTCATGTTCATCAAGAGATTTTTAAAAATTTCTCTTTGCTTTCTGCCATAATGGTGATGTCATCTGCTTATAGGAGGATACTGATATTTATCCCAGCAATCTTGATTCCAGCTTGTGCTTCATCCAGCCCAGCATTTCGCCTGATATACTCTGCACAGAAAAGCAGAGTGATAACATACAGCCTTGATGTACTCCTTTCCCAGTTTGGAACCAGTCTGTTGTTTCATGTCAGGTACTAACTGTTGCTTCTTGTTGTTTCTCAGGAGGCAGGGAAGGTGGTCTGGTGTTCCCATCTCTTTCAGAATTTTCTAGTTTGTTGTAATCAATACAGTCAAAGGCTTTAACATAGTCAATGAAGCAGGTTTTTCTGAAATTCTTTTGCTTTTCCTATGATCCAAGAGATGCTGGCAATTTAATCTCTGATTCCTCTGCTTTTTCTAAACCCAGGTTGTATATCTGGTTGTACTGCTAAAGCCTAGCCTGAAGGACTTTGAGCATTACTTTGCTAGCATGTGAAATGAGTGCAATTGTCCAGTAGTTTGAGCATTCTTTGGCATTGCCTTTCTTTGGAATTGGAATGAAGACTGACCTTTTCCAATCCTGTGGCCACTGCCGAGTTTTCCAAATTTGCTGGCATATTAAATGTAGCACCTTAACAGCATCACCTTCCAGGATTTGAAATAGCTCAATTGGAATTTCATCACCTCCACTAGCTTTGTTTGTAGTGATGTGTCCTACTTGACTTCACACTCCAGGATGTCTTTTGATCACACCATCATGGTTATCTGAGTTGTTAAGACCTTTTTTTTTTTTTTTTTTGGTATAGCTCGTCTGTGTATTCTTTCCATTTCTTTTTAATCTTTTCTTCTGATAAGTCAATACCATTTCTGTCCTTTATCAAGCCCATCTTTGCATGCAATGTTCCTTTGGTATCTCTAATTTTCTTGAAGAGATCTCTAATCTTTCCCATTCTACTGTTTTCCTCTATTTTTTTGCATTGTTCACTTAGGAAGATGTTCTTATCTCTCATTGCTAATCTTTGGAACTCTGCATTCAGATGGGTATATCTTTCCTTTGCCTTTCACGTTTCTTCTTTTCTCGGCTGTTTGTAAGGCATCCTCAGTCAACTGTTTTCCCTTTCTTTTTCTTAGGGATGGTTTTGATCACAGCCTCCTGTACAATATTATGAACCTCCATCCATAGTTCATTAGGAACTCTATCAGATCTAATCCCTTGAATCTGTTTATCACGTCCACTGTATAATTGTAAAGGATTTGATTTAGGTCATACCTGAATGGGCTAGTGGTTTTCCCTACTTCCTTCAACTTAAATCTGAATTTTGCAATAAGGAGTTCTTGATCTGAGTCACAGTCAGCTCCTGGTCTTGTTTTTGCTGACTGTATAGAGCTTCTCCACCTTCAGCTACAAAGAATGTAATCAATCTGATTTTGACATTGACCATCTGGTGATGTTCATGTATAGAGTCTTCTCTTGTGTTGTTGGAAGAGGGTGTTTGCTATGACCAGTGCGTTCTCTTGGCAAAACTCTGTTAGCCTTTGCCCTCCTTCATTTCCTACTTCAAGCCTAACCTTGCCTGTTACTCCAGGTATCTCTTGACTTCTTGCTTTTGCATTCCAGTCCCCTATAATGAAAAGGACATCTCTTTTTACTGTTAGTTCTAGAAGGTCTTGTATTCACAGAACAATTCAACTTCAGCTTCTTTGGCATTAGTAATTGGGGCATAGACTTAGATTTCTGTGATAGTGAATGGTTTTCCTCGGAAATGAACTGACAGAAAAAAATCTGTTGTTTTTGAGATTGAACCCAAGTACTGCATTTTGGACTCTTGTTTTCGATGAAGTCATTCCATTTTTTCAAAGGGATTCTTGACCACAGTCATAGATATAACGGTCATCTGAATTAAATTCGCCCATTCCCGTCCATTTTAGTTCACTGATTCCTAAATTGTCGACGTTCACTCTTGCCATCTCCTGTTTGACCACTTCCAATTTGCCTTGATTCATGGACCTAACATTCCAGGTTCCTATGCAGTGTTGTTCTTTACAGCGTTGGACTTTACTTTCACCACTGGACACATCCACAACTGGGCATTCCTTCCACTTTGACTCAGCCTCTTCATTCCTTCTGGAGCAATTTCTCCCCTCTTCTCCAGTAGCATATTGGGCACCTACTGACCTGGGGAGTTCATGTTTCAGTGTCATATCTTTTTGCCTTTTCACACTGTTCGTGTGGTCCTTAGGGCAAGAATGCTGAACTGGTTTACCATTTCCTCCTCCAGTAGACCATGTTTTGTCAGAACTCTCCACCATGACCCGTCTATCTCAGGTGGCCCTACATGGCATGGCTCATATTTTTAATGAATTAGAAAAGGCTGTGGTCAATGTGATCAGATTGGTTAGTTTGCTGTGATTGGGTTTTCATTCTGTCTGCCCTCTGATAGATGAGGATAAGAGACTTATGGAAGCTTCCTGATGGGAGGGACTGGTTATGGGGAAAACTAGATTTGGCTCTAGTGGGCAAGGCCCTGCTCAGTAACTCTTTAATCCCATTTTCTGCTCATGAGTGGGACTGTGTTCCCTTCCTGTAGTCTGGCCTAAGGCCAAACCATGGTAGGGATAATGGTGACCTCCTCCAAAAGGACTTATGCCAGCACACTGCACCTTCCAGTACCACAGTCAGTGTCCCTGACCCCATAGCAGGCCACTGGTGACCAGGCCTCGGCTGGAGAATCCCAAATACTCACAAGCAAGTCTGTGTCTCTTGTGGGGTCACTGCTCCTTTCTCCTGGGTCCTGGTATGCGCAAGGCTTTGTGTATGCCCTGCATGTCTGTTTCTCCAGTCCTATGGAAGTTCTGTAATCAAATCCCACTGGATTTGAAAGTCAAATTCCCTGGGGGGTTCTCAGTCCCTTTTGGATGCCCAGGTTGGGAAATCTGGTTTGGGCCCTGGAACTTTCACAACAGTGCCAGAACTTCCTTGGTATTATTGTTCTCCAGTTTGTGGGTCATCTGTTTGGTGGTGCTATACAGGGGCTAATGGCAACCTCCTCCAAGAGTGAAACAGGAATCCCCGTTCTTGTTCGCAGAGCTGAAGAATGGAATCCACGAACACCCAAACACTCACTGTAGCAAGTGAAAAGAATTTATTAGAGGGAGGAAAGTACAAAGATCTTGGCAAAGACGCTAAGAGGGGTTTCCCCAAAGGTGGAACTTACAGCAGTTTTTATAGCTTCAATCTGTATATTTTTGGTTGGCTCCTGTCCTTAAATCATGTTACTTCTAAAGGTCAAGATGCTTAACGTAAGCATCTCTGTGGTTTCTCTTGGGCAGCTTTGACGACACGCAGAGCGCAGGCGGCTGTGACGACATCCTGGAGTGTGAAGTCAAGTGGGCCTTGGAAAGCATCACTACAAACAAAGCTAGTGGAGGTGATGGAATTCCCATTGAGCTGTTTCAGATCCTGAAAAATGATGCTGTGAAAGTGCTGCACTCAATATGCCAGCAAATTTGGAAAACTCAGCAGTGGCCACAGGACTGGAAAAGGTCAGTTTTCATTCCAATCCCAAAGAAAGGCAATACCAAAGAATGCTCAAACTACCACACAATTGCACTCATCTCACACACTGGTAAAGTAATGCTCAAAATTCTCCAAGCCAGGCTTCAGCAATATGTGAACCGTGAACTTCCTGATGTTCAAGCTGGTTTTAGAAAAGGCAGAGGAACCAGAGATCAAATTGCCAACATCCGCTGGATCATGGAAAAGGCAAGAGAGTTCCAGAAAAACATCTATTTCTGCTTTGACAATGCCAAAGCCTTTGACTGTGTAGGTCATAATAAACTGTGGAAAATTCTGAAAGAGATGGAAATACCAGACCACCTGACCTGCCTCTTGAGAAACCTGTATGCAGGTCAGGAAGCAGCAGTTAGAACTGGACATGGAACAACAGACTGGCTCCAAATAGGAAAAGGAGTACGTCAAGGCTGTACATTGTCACCCTGCTTATTTAACTTCTATGCAGAGTACATCATGAGAAACGCTGGACTAGAAGCACAAGCTGGAATTAAGATTGCCAGGAGAAATATCAATAACCTCAGATATGCAGATGACACCACCCTTATGGCAGAAAGTGAAGGGGACCTAAAAAGCCTCTTGATGAAAGTGAAAGAGGAGAGTGAAAAAGTTGGCTTCAAGCTCAACATTCAGAAAACAAAATCATGGCATCTGGTCCCATCACTTCATGGGAAATAGATGGGGAAACAGTGGATGCCAGGAGAAATATCAATAACCTCAGATATGCAGATGACACCACCCTTATGGCAGAAAGTGAAGGGGACCTAAAAAGCCTCTTGATGAAAGTGAAAGAGGAGAGTGAAAAAGTTGGCTTCAAGCTCAACATTCAGAAAACAAAATCATGGCATCTGGTCCCATCACTTCATGGGAAATAGATGGGGAAACAGTGGAAACAGTGTCAGACTTTATTTTGGGGGGCTCCAAAATCACTGCAGATGGTGACTTCAGCCATGAAATTAGAAGATGCTTACTCCTTGGAAGGAAAGTTTTGACCAACCTAAATAGCATATTGAAAAGTAGAGACATTATTTTGCCGACTAAGGTTTGTCTAGTCAAGGTTATGGTTTTTCCAGTAGTCATGTATGGATGTGAGGGTTGGACTATGAAGAAAGCTGAACACTGAAGAATTGATGCTTTTGAACTGTGGTGTTGGAGAAGACTCTTGAGAGTCCCTTGGACTGCAAGGAGATCCAATCAGTCCATTCTGAAGGAGATCAGCCCTGGGATTTCTTTGGAAGGAGTGATGCTAAAGCTAAAACTCCAGTACTTTGACCATCTCATGCGAAGAGTTGACTCATTGGAAAAGACTCTATTGCTAGGAGGGATTGGAGGCAGGAGGTGAAGGGGATGACAGAGGATGAGATGGCTGGATGGCATCACTGACTCAATGGACGTGAGTCTGAGTGCACTCCGGGAGTTGGTGATGGATAGGGAGGCCTGGTGTGCTGTGATTCATGGGGTCACAAAGAGTCAGACATGACTGAGCAACTGAACTGAACTGAACTAGGCTAATGAGGTGAAACGTTTACTGAAAACAAGACAGAGGTCTCAGAGTTCTACACTGACCGCCTAGCAACTTCTATCTCAACCCACTTGTCCAGAGATGGAGACTCTAATTGCCATTATGAAGAAAAGGGTGATGACTAAACTGGCTTCTTCGAGCTGTGTAAGGACATTATTAGGGGATGGCAGTTAGGTTTTCCACCAGTGGGGCGATCCAGTGGATCTCGACATATTATCTTGGGCTCCATTTCCATAACCATTTGAAGTTTGATAGCTTCTATGCAGGACATTACAAAGCAAGAGAGACGATTTAGAATATAAAGGCCAAAAAGCAGTGGCTCAGAGGTTAAAGCATCTGCCTCCAATGCGAGAGACCTGGGTTCGATTCCTGGGTCAGGAAGATCCCCTAGAGAAGGAAATGGTAACCCACTCCTATATTCTTGCCTAGAGAATCCCGTGGATGGAGAAGCCTGGTAGGCTACAGTCCATGGGGTAGCAAAGAATCGGACACGACTAAGAGACTTCACTTCACTTCACTTCAAAAAGCAATAAGAGCAAAATAAGGCTTCCAATGAGGACCAGGGGTTGATATCCAGCTCGATAAACCAGTCTCAAAAGGGGGAGCGAAATCAGCCATCTCTTGGACTTGACTTTTCATATCTTGAAGAGAATCAGACACATTCTGTGAGAATCATGTATATGTATACAGCATTATGTATGAATTATGGCATGGGTTCTTCCCTGTGCAGCCATTAATATATCTAATGCCATTCTGTTTTGGAGTACAGCTTTGCACAGTAAAGCTTGTTCTGAATTTAAGGCGACAATCGCCATCGTACTCTCATTTAAAGCTTGTCTTGTCAAATTAGTCAAGGTTTCTACTTTGAGCATTATGTCAGTGGTGCCAAATGATGGCACAAATATTGCAGCTAGGTAGTTATAGTGGAACCCAGACCGTGTCCAAAGGCCCAGATAAGTAACTCTTTTAATGCAACATGCTCAGACACACACAACTCTATTTTGTTCCTGTTAATGTAATAATAACCCCTCAAGTGCCTTTAGATTGGACACAGGGTAATGTTCTCATTTCATGGGCACAATGTTCCAAAACTGGTCAGCCTGCTGGGTCTGTGGAGCCCTACCATTATCCTCCATTCATGGCCTGCTTTTGTTACTGTAACCCTTAGACCCGATTTTCAGAAGGTATGTCATTCTACTCAAGAAGATCAAGCCAAAAATTTAAATGTCCTTAACATGACTTTATTGACTTGGTGTACTAACATGAATGGACTGGGACACAATTTACATTTTGATTATGATCAAACAGAAAGAGATACCTATAGCTATTATATAAAAGAAACAACCAATACTAGCCATGCCCACAGAGAAATTAAAACTACACGATATACTGCCCAACAAATATACCAAATTGGGCACCAGGATATGTGGATAACTCCAGAAAAGGGACAGTTAATAAAAACAGCTCCCATTTGTTGGGGACAAAATAATCATACCAAGTTATATCCTGACACTACTAACCTTTAGGATTTTTACCAAAGTCTTTATGTAATCAAGCAATAACAGCAAATCACATGAGCTCAACAGATTCCATCATATGGCCAGGGACCAACTGGGTCACTGTAGAGGACTCACACCACTCACTGGGTCTCCCAGGATTGCTGCTGTCAGAACCCCAGTCTCTGCAGCAGGCCACCTCTGACCTGTGCCTCTGCAGGAGACCCTCAAACAGACAAAGACAGGCCTGACTCAGTCTCTGTTTTGCCCGTTTTGCAAAATTATTGCTTATTGCATAACCCATGTGACTGAGCTTTTGATAGAATGATGACATATAGTTCCATATGAGATCAATGATTGTAATCGTGTAACTCTGGACATGGGAAGAAGGAACAAGAGGGAATATTTTCCTGGACCACAAGAGGCTAGTGAGACAGGTGGTCTGGAGCCTTTTGACAGTGTTAATGAGACCAGTCTAATATTAGCAGCATACCGAGTGGCCTATCAGTGAAATCTTCGCCAGACCTGGGAATAAGCATTCTTAGCACTGTGAAAGGGGATGAGAGAAATAAACAGTCAAGAGCAGCCTTGGGGCAAAGTCCTGGTTCCCCATCACTGCATATACACAATATCTTTGACCTATTTTGCAATACTGAAACCCTCTGCGGGTAATGATTTAAAATAGTATGCTGCCCATAGGCATGTAGACCCCAGATCAGTTGAACCTAAAAATGATAATGTGGACTGCTACTTACCTCACTACCAACCCATCAGAAGAATGTCCATGAGCTGATCATGCCCTCTTTGAACAATTATTATAAAACTTCTCACTATCTTCCCCAAGTGGGGACACATGGTTTTGAGAGCATTAGCCCACTGTGGCCCCCTTTGCTTGACAAATCAGTAAAGCTATCCTTTTATACTTCACCCCAAACTCCATCTCTGAGATTTTATTTGCCACAGCTGTACAGAGAGGCTGAGCGTTCGGCATCAGGTGTTTCCTGATGCTGCTATTACTAAAATGTCTTGAACTCTCTATGCTGACATATAAGAAACTGTTGGCCTTTTTAGACTGGACTACTTGTCTTCCAGTCTCTATTTCTCAGGCCAGTTCCCTAATGGGGAGGCATCTAACTGTGCTAAACAGATATAACTAGACTGAGATAAGTCCATGAACACATGTCAGCAAAGCTCTGAAAACACTAATTAGCCTTAGGACAGTTACAGGTCCACTGTGATGCCTCTGGGTCTGCTTCACACCCAGAGCAAAAGGAGGACCAGCCCATTCTGGAGCTGACAATGCCCCAGCTGCCCATTCCAAAAAAGTTCAAACCTAAGTTATATCGCATCATAACTTGACCAAGAGCCAAGGACAGTCAGACCTATAACCCTGACTCCAGTAGCTCACTATGTGCACATAAGAAGACAGTGTTATCCTACACAGTCTTCCAAAAGGAATTTCCATCCTATAATTGTTCAGAACCAACTATGTCAGATTCGCCTAAAGATACAGCTTCATTAACTCATAAAGCATGAAACCCAGAGGTGAGAGCCTTGAGAATCATGCACCAAAGTTCAGGGAATGGTCAGACAAAGAAAAACTTGGCTGAGAAGCAGAAATGTCTTTCAAAGAAAACAAGAAGAGCCTGCAGTCCCTCACTTGCCTTTCCTGGACAGCTGCCTTCTTTTGAAATGCCCAGCTCATTTGCCTGTATTCATCACAAGAGAAGCAGCTTCTAACTACCTTGCCTCAGCCAGAGAAAGGAATATCACTTTTTGGAAAGTAAATTCAGAGGACTGGTTTTAGGGTGATGAATTCCTGGCAGTCCCCCAGAGTATTTCCAGTGCAAAGTATAATTTTATAAAGAAGTTTATATTTTGTCTGTCTATAAAATCCATTTTCATGAAATTTTGTATTCTTTGAACCTTCCTGTTCCTATAATGATCTAATGAACTTGATGGTGTATAACATTATAATCGGGCTTTAAATCGGTCTTGAATATTGGTGTTTTTTAATGGCTCAGCCTGTAGAAGGTATGAAGTAATAGAATCCTAGGAATCATCTAAACCAACCACTGGTTTTGCAACTAGAGTATACAAGGAAACAGAGGTGAAGTGACTAGTCCAGAGCCACACAGTTACAGAGACAGGAATTTACCCCTGACAACAAGTCCAGGGATCTTGTCACATCTCTAGTGGCCAAAATGGGACTGTATTTTGAAATTTTGAGCATCCCAAAAGGGAACATTTGAAAACTATCATAAACCTCAGAGATGAATCTCTTGGCTTCCACAATGACAGGGTGAAAAGTAAAAGAGAAATCAAAGGACAGTGGATAAAGGAATAGGGAAGAAGCCACTTATTTGTTCCTAATTTTAAGAGCTAAAGTGACAAGCCTGCTCAGAGCCTGGAGTTTTGCCTTCCATGACGGCAGCAGGACCACGGGGTTAAACTGGAAAATGAGAAGAAGAGGATTTGTCTTATCCAGGGTCAGTGACAGTGTATCGGCCAATCCCTGCCACTCAGCCGTTTCCTCTTGCGTGTGCCCGGAGTCACAGGGTGTTTCCTGCTGAACCTGAGTCTCCTCCAAGCCACATCCCAGCCCCTCAAAATCTCTCTTTCTGGGCCTTTCCCTGAAATTAATTCCTGATAGATGGTATAAAAGACAACCAAACCCTGTCATTTGGCAGTTTCCTTGTGTATCTGTCTAGAGTCACAGGGTGTTGTTTCCTGCTGAACCTGAGTCTCCTGCAAGCCACATCAGCCCCTCAAAATCTTTCCTTCTGGGCTTTTCTCTGAAATTAACTCTTGATAGACGGTATAAAAGGCCAGCTCCTCCAAGCAGAGAAACTCCCACTGGCTGCCACAGGAGGCCAAGGTATTCAATAGGTAAGACTCATTGACTTAAATTTTTCCTGGTGTCTGCAGAGTCGATGATGAAATTTCCTAAAGGCTTCTCAGAAAGCTTGGTACAGTAAGTCTCCTACATAGGAACCTTCAAGTTCTGAACTTTCAAAGATGAGAAGATGCGTGCTATCAACATCAGATGTTAGTGAAATTGCACCTTGCCCTCTATCTCCTCTGTGTTGACAGTCCTTCAGCTCTACCGTCTCCCACCTCCTCTTCCTGCTCCAGTGAGTAACTCTTCTTGCCTGTTCACTAGCTGCCAGTCACTGTATGCCAGCTGTTGTACTGTCCCACTGTACTTTTCAAGGTACTGCACTGTAAGATTTCGGATGTTCTATTGTATTTGCTTTTTATGTGTTATTTGTGTGAACAGTATTATAAACCTATTACAGTACAGTATGATGTAGCTGATTGTGTTAGTTGGGTACCTAGGCTAACTTTGTGGGACTTATGAACAAATTGGACTTACAAATATGCTCTCAGAATGGAACTCATTCATATACAGAGGGCTTACAGTACTAAATTTGGACTTGTCATCATCCAGCATTTTTTAGTGCCAGATTCAGCTGCCACTCTGGAACTCATCCCTGTTCAGTGTAAGGGAGAATTTTATTGAATTCATTGTGGGGAAAAAAGACCTTTTGGGGTCTAAAAAGAGTCAAAGAATTGTAAACTCTTAGGGCTTGAAGGTACCATATTACTCTCATCCATCTCATTTGGGAAATAAAGCCTAAGAGAGACCATGTGTCCCAGACACTCAGAAAGTTGGGGGAAAATAATACAGAAGGATGCTCCATGTGGTGTTCTTGAGACTGATGCAATACAATATGATCTGTAGTGAAAATTTTGTGGTGTTTAAAGTGTTGTCTATCATAGCCAGGCAGATCATATCTTCATCTTGTTTCTATCAGTGTTATCTCATGCTATCTACAGAAGACCTGAGCATCTAGTTAATCCTGAATGTCTAGTTCTAGCTGTCTCCCATGTCTTGTGGACCCTTGGTTCTTAATCAGATTTATGAATTCAGCAGTACTTAAATGTGTTTCATCTGAGGAGAATACAGAGAGATTGAATCATGTTGGTTTTTTTTAATGGAATTGGGTAACCCTGGACTTCTCAGGTGGCTCAGTGGTACAGAATCCACCTGCCAGTGCAGGAGATGCAGGTTCAATCCCTGGGTAAGGAAGCTCCCCTGGAGTAGGAAATGGCCACCCACTCCAGTTTTCTTGCCTGGGAAATCCCAAGGACAGAGGAGCCTGGTGGGCTGCAGACCATGGGGTTACAGAGAGTCAGACACAAAGGAGTGACTGAGCAGGCAGGCACATAACCCCATGGCTCAGGGGGATTTTTCCCTGCTGTAGAGAGCTTGGTAGAGCTCTCTCTTTTCCATTTTCCTCTTAATACTGGAGCTGCTCGAAAGATCAAATAGAGTATTCCTGGGGGTGATGGAGAGTCTGTTGGTTTTCCTTCTGGCTCATCCCACCACCTTCAACAGAGCACTCACCATTCCTTTCTCAGGGCTTCCTGAATCCCTGGGTGACTTCCCAGCAAAGTCTGAGAGCCCACCTCGGAGGTCATGGTACTCAGTGTGGTCTGTAGACTGCAGCACTGACATCACCTCCGTGCTTATTAGAAGTGCAGGCTCTCAGGCCCCTTCTGAGTTAGAATCTGCATTTAACAAGGTCCCCGGTGATTAGTAGCCACATTAAGGTGGGAGAAGCCTATTAAGGGACCACCACCACCCTTTCTCTCTGTATCATCCAGATGTTGAACTCCTCTGCCCTGGGAATTTCATTCATTCAGTGTGTACGCAACACCTATTATGTGCCAGCATTAGGCTTGGGCACTGAAAAAACAGCAGACAGTTCTTGAAGAGCTCAAGGTCTGGTAGGGGAAACGCATGAAAACAGTGACAGCAAATGTGAATAAAGTGCTCTGGGAAGACAGGAAAAAGAATGATCTCACTTTGCCTGGAGAAATCTGGTACACTTCACAGAGAACATGGATTTGGGCCTGGGTTTTGAAGGATGAATAGTTTATTTGGCCAAGAAGACTTTGCATAGGAAAGACTGTGAGTAAGAGGCAGGGGACTCTGGAAGAGCCTGGCATCTGAGAGGCACAGGTTGTGGTTTTGTCTCCAGATAATATTTCATCTATCAGGGAAAACTTTAAGCTTTGATGCAACCTAAAGGGCCTGGAAAATGACTTCTTCCTTGAGCATGATGATAAGAACGTGGGTAAATATCCAGATGTCCCAAAAGCCTCTTGGTTCTGGCTGCAGACAGTGTTCCTCTGGGATCTTTCTGCACACCCAATGGCATGACCTCGTGTTTGCTTGGCTCTGTGTTCTCTCCCTTGTGCTTCCTTCACACCCACCAGGAAAGATGATCCAGAGATGAAAAATAATTTAGGTTTGGCTTTGAGGTTCCCTCCCATCACTTTTCAGTGAGGAGACTATGACAGGGGTCAAGGAAAGGAGAGGAGAAATGCGTCTCTCAGGACTTTTTCCTGTTCAGATTTCTCAACTTTTATTTCTTGCCTAAGATATAGTTCTTCCTCAGTCTATCTCAGCTGATGCCCTTTTCCATAGACTGACCTTTCACTTTTTGTTTTTGATATCATGAATACATTAGTCATTGAAAGAATAATATAATGAATACTTGTATGTGCCTCAGCTCTCTTTAAAAATCAATGATATGGTGGCTGCCAGGGCGTGGGAGAAAGGGGGATGGGGGAGTTGGTATTTAGTGGGTACAGAGATTCAGTAGATGAAATAGTTCTAAAGATCTGTTGTACAACAATGTGAACACACTTATCACTACTGTACTGTCTGGTTAAAATGATTAAGGTGGTACATTTTATGCTATGGGTTTTCACCACAATTTAAAATCAATGACGCTTTGACTGCAAGTCATCACCTGTGTTTGCCTGAAAAGGCAGATTTCTGCTGGCTCAGTGGTGTCCCTGGATCATAAAGAGGAGGACTGCATTTCTTCTCAAGCCCACAGAGGTGTAAGGGCAGGAGCCCACTGAGGATTCAAACTGTTTTTCTCTTGGGAAGAAAACTGTGCCAGGGAGAATCCTGGCCAGAGAGGTATTTAGTCGTACTTTGCCCTTTCTTTTCCTACAGTTAGCTTACAAAAAAGCACATCCAACAAGATAAAAATCATTCAGGGGATCATCCAAGGTCAGAGAAAAAGAGTGATCGTGTAATGGAAGCTGAAATTACCTTAGAGACACGGCTCACCTTTTCTGGAAATTATCTGGAGAGTGTCTGGAAGACCGCCTAGGTGGTCTCTCAGGAAAAGCCCCAGAACCACAGTTTCTCTTGGGGAGCCTTGAGTAGACATGGAGCAGCCAATCTGAGGTCGTTTCTGGAACCTATCTATTGCATCTATTGAATGCAGACCACAGGGAGAACTTGTGCGCTCTTATGAAGAACAGTCTAGATACATGATCGTTCCATCTGGACGTGTGATCATTCCATCTGGACACGTGGGTGCCTCCCAGGCTGGAGCTAGAATCTCCTCAAAAGATACTTTTTAGGTCTGTTCCACCAAACTTAATGAACACTCTGAGCCCCAAAGCCCCTCATCGACAAACAAAGCAGCCCGATTTTAATCTGATGACTTAGTTTAAATCATGATTAAAGTTCACGATGAAGGCGTTGACCTAAGAGCAGGAATCTCTCCAGGCAATCTGGGACACAGCTGTGAGCCCTGCCACAACTTGCATTTTCTTGTTTCATCAAGTCAGTTCTTGAGGGAGGGTGAAGCCCTGCCAGATCCTGAAGGAAGGAACTGGGTGTCTGCCTCTGAGGCTCACTCCCCTGGGGCTGGGCCACAGCAGGATGGCTTCCAGGGAGCAATACATCCTGAGGGAACAGAGGAAGGGGACTCCAAAGATGTGTTTCAGGTTTGGTAACAGCATTTGTCGCTGGTCACAAGATCAGGATCTTGGGTCAGAATCAGACGTCTTGGATCACCTGGTCCAACCCTCTCACTCAATCGAGCCAGGGGCCCAGAGATGATAAGTAATCTGCCCAATATCACAGAGCTATTAGGGCAATGCATAAGTACAACTCAGGGCCTTCTGACCCCAAAGCCTGAGTCCTTTTCCTTCTACCATGGCCCCTTTTATCTCCCAGTACCTAAGCATGTGCTGGGCTGTGCTTAGTCACTCAGTTGAGTCCAACTCTTTGCAACCCCACAGACTGTAGCCTGTCAGGCTTCTCTGTCCATGGGATTCTCCAGGCAAGAATACTGGAGTGGGTTACCATGCCCTTCTCCAGGGGATCTTCCCAACCAAGGGATTGAACCCAGGTCTCCTGTACTGTAGGCAGGTTCTTTGCCGTCTGAGCCACCAGGGAAGCCCAGGCATGGGTCTGCACATATTGGCTTCCCAGGTGGCACGAGTGTAAAGAAACTGCCTGCCAATGAAGAAGATGCAAGAGATGAGGGTTTGATCTCTGGGTTGGGGGGAATCGCTGGAGAAGGAATGGCAACTCATTCCAGTATTCTTGCCTGGGAAACCCCATCGACAGGGGAGCCTGATGGGCTACAGTCCGTGGGGTCACAAGAGTTGGACATGACTAGTGACTAAACCACCACCAGCATGGTCTGCACATATGGTAGATGCTTAGTTTGCTCTCATGTTAGGGTGTCTGGTGTTCTCTGGGCTTTCCCGGCTTTCTCATCCTTTCTCTGAGTCAGTCCTACCCACAGGGATTCTGCAAGGCTCACACCCTCATCCGGGGTCTTGTTTCAGCGATGTTGGTCTGTCTCCATCTTCCAGTCTTTTTGGCTTCCGTGACCTTATTCAAGGTTGCAACATCTGACACAATTGGTAAGTGCCACCTTGCATTGGTTTCCTGGGGCTGCGGTTACAGAGGACCACAACCTGGGTGGTTTAAGACAAGAGAATTTCGTCTCCTCCAGTTCAGGAGGCTAGAAGTCCAAAATCAAGGTGTTAGTGGCCCATGCTGCTCTAAAGGCTCAAGGGGAGAATCCTTCCTTGCCCCTTCCAGCCTCTGGTGGCTCCCAGCCATCCTTGACTTACAGCTGCATCACTCCAACATAGCCTGCTTCTCTGGGGGGTCCTCTTGTGTGTCCTTGCCCCTTGTGATAAAGCCACTAGTCAGCGGATATAGAGCCCCCTCTAATCCCGGGCCCTTATTACTTCTTAAAGTCACATTCTAAGGTTTTAGTTGAACATGTATTTTGAAGGGACACTATTTAAGCCACTACACTCCCCTTGTTCAAAGACCTCATCCTGATTCCCCCACCACTCCAGACCCTAATATGAACGAAAACAAGGAAACCCACCTCTACTCTAAGCCGTCTCCTTCGCTACCTCGGATCCTGATGATCAGTTAAGCCCTTTGAGGGACTTGCTTATGGGTCCACCTCACCAAGAACCAAACAAATCCCACAGTCCAGTATCCAGATCCAATCTGAGTGGTCACACACCTTAATCCCATCACTGGATCCAGGCAGCCCTCTATATCCACAGGTTCTGCATCAGCAGATTCAATCATCAGTAGACTGAAAGTATTTTATTTTTAAGATTCCAAGGACTTCCCTGGTGATCCAGTGGCTAAGATTCCATGCTCCCAGTGCTGGGGATCTGGGTTTGATTACTGCTCAAGGAACTTTATACCACAGCTAGAAGTTCACCTGCCGCAACTAAAGATGCTACATGTTGCAACTGGCACAGCCAAATAAATAATTTTTTTTAAAGATTCCAGAAAATACCCCCTCAAAAAAAAATGCACTCTGGCAGCTATTTATATGACATTTATATTGCATTAAGTATTATAAGTTATCTAGAAATGATAACTTATGATTTAAAGTATATAGGACAATATGATAGATTTACAAATACATTTTATATAAAGGACATGAGCATTCTGGGGGTTCCTGGAACAAATCTCCTGTGGATACTGAGGGATGACTGTATTCTAGCGGCCTCCTAAAGAGCGATATTGATACCCTAGAGAGGAGGATCAGAGAGTATTCTTCTCATTCTTGGCTTTTCCTCCTGGGGAATGTTTCCTAATTTTGATCTCTTCCTGCTCAGATTTGAGGACTGGGGATAATAGCAGAGAAAGAGGGGGGCAGAGCAAAGGGCTTCTCCAAGGAGTGGCGTCTGATACCTTGCTCCTTGTTTCCCTGCTCCAAGCACAGGCCACCAGCACCACCACCATCTCTGATGCTGTGACTAAGGTCAAGACCCAGGTCAACAAGGCTTTCCTGGATTCCCGGACCAGGTGGGTGAGACACACACACCACCCGCGTTCCTTCCTGGGCTTCCTGTTAAGGACAAGTGCATCTAGACCAGTCCTGACAGGCCAGTAAGCGAAAGCAATTACACAGCCTGCCCTCATCTGCGAGCAGGGCCCAAGCAGGAGCAAGAGCCCGTGGCTCCTAAAATCCTCAGCCTCGAAGTTTCCTTGAAGGGGATGTCTCACCTTATCCCATGAGCACTTACTTTCCTGTAGTTGAGTGATTCCTTGGGTCATGCCTTCCAGAGTCTCAGAAAACCGGTCAGTTGCTTTTCGTTCGTTCAGCATGACTTAGATCAAGTCCTTAGGAACAGAAACTGAGATCTGCATTCACAGATAGGTGACTTACCAGGAAGTACTCTCAGGAAGCTCTGGTGGAGCGAAGGAGTGAGGCCAGATGGGTAAAAAGAAGGCCAGTAAGCAGGGATGCGGTTTAAGGTCCAGCCCCAGCTGACCCTGCAGGGTGATCCAGAGTGTGGGCTGTATCTCAGAGCCTGTCCTACCTCGAGCAAAGGAGCAGAGCATTCACCTGCCAAAGGTCTCCTTGGCTCAGCCAGATGTGCTGCAAGCTTGGTGCTGGGGCTGGGGTGGGGGCGGCTAGAAGATGTAGCACACTGTGTGACTCCCAGGCATTCCAGACCAGCAGCTCCTCTGACTCAGAAGCCATTGCCCAAGAAAGTTAGAGGCAGGAGCCATCAGCAGCAGCTGCACCCGCAGCAGCCAGCGGAGGGGCCCAAAGGCACTCAGGGCACATACAGGACACCAGCAGAGTCAGCTACCTCTCAGCCCCGTGCAGGGGCTGGGCTTCCCCAGTAAGCAGTGCAGACTGCGTCCCTGCCCTCAGGAAGCGCACGCTGGAGCCAGAGAGGCAGACAAACCAGAGTAATCACTTCACGGAGCCGAAAACCACCTTGCTGTCTCTTTACTGAACTTGGAGTTTCACTCCCCCTTGGCCCTTGCATGAACTCTCCAGAGGTCCCCCAACTTCTTGGCTGACGTTTAGAGGACAAGATGTGCTCTGATCTCTTCTAGTCCCAAGAACAGCATCCTTTCAGGAGCTCGAACATCAGAAGAAGATGAAGCCCTGAGCCTCTCACTTTACTCTGCTCAGAGCTGTTGTAGGCTTCAGAGAGAAGGAAGGGTCCACGGTCTGTCGTCCCTCTTTCCTGGGCTTCTTGCCATCCCCCAGCCCAGGTTTCTGACTTAGAGGTTGAGCTGAGAGGAGGAAGGAGAGATACAAGATGACAAAGCTTAAATCACTTGGATAATGTAGGAGAGATCAGAAGTCCTTCCCTCCTGGACACTTTCGGCTCCCACACACTCTGCCGCCAAGTCTCTGACCCAGAGAAGTATCTGACCAGTAGCTCACAGCTTCAAGGTGCAGCCCGGCAGCTTGTGGCTCCCTCCCTAGTCCCTCGCGTATCATCTTGACCCAGGCCCCCTTTAAAGAGGCTCCAGAAGACCAAACAGTTTTTCAATGCAGGACCCTGGTGTGTCTCCCTTTGCCTGGCAAAGCAATAAAATTATCCTTTTCTATTTTACCCAAAACTGTCTCCGGGATTTGATTTGGAACCACCGTACAGAGAGGGGCTTCCCAGGTGGCTCAATGGTAAGGAATCTACTTGCCAGTGCAGGAGACACTGGTTTCATCCCTGGATCAGGAAGATCCCCTGAAGAAGGTAAATGGCAACCCACTCCAGTATTCTTGCCTGGAGAATCCCATGGATTTTATAAAAAAAAAAAAAAAAAAACACAACCTGGTGGGCTACAGTCCATGGGTCACAAACAGTCAGACATAACTGAGCACGCACACACAGGTACGCGCAGAGACTGAAAGCTTTGCCCTGCCGCCGGAGGCTGTGTGGATTCAGGGCCCAGCGCCGGCCTGTCTGGCTTACTTTGCTGTTAGGTGCGCAGTGCCAGCCACCTCCTCTTTTCTTGTTTTCTTTCGGCCCTTTGGGCAGGTGTCAACCACCAGCCACAACTCCAGGACACACCGCAGCACCTTCTTTTTCGCTTTTTTTAAAGTTAATTTTTATTGGCGTATAGTTGCTTTACAATGTTGTGTTAGTTTCTGCTGTATAGCGCAGTCAATCAGCTATAGGTATCATATATCCACTCCTTTCTGGACTTCCTTCCCAATTAGGTCACCACAGGTCACTGAGTAGAGTTCCCTGTGCTATACCCTCAGTTCTCATTAGTTACCTATTTTATACATAAGAGTGTATAGATGGCAGTCCCAGTCTCCCAATCCGTACCATCCTCCCCCTTGGTATCCATAAGTTTGTTCTCTACATCTGTGACTGTTTCTGCTTTGCCAATAAGCTCATCTGTGCTGTTTTTCTAGATTCCACATGTAGGTGATATTATCCAATATTTGTTTTTCCTCTTTCTGATTTACCTCCCTCTGTATGACAAAGGTAAAAATATGGAACCTTTCACAAATTTGCCTGTCACCCTTGTGCAGGGGCCATGCTGATCCTTTCTGTATAGTCCCAGTTTTAGGATATGTGCTGCCAAAGTGAGCACCTGTCCTCCTTGTAAGGACCTTATCATGGGTCTGAGAGCAAAGAGGAAGCCCCACAGTGGTGGGAGGGAAATGTCCGGTATATCAGCCACTGCCTCCCAGTGAACCTTGTCTCTCCCTAACGTCAACCCTTTTATAGCCCAAGGTGGGGGTACACTAAAAGCCACAAAATCCATGTTCAGCGCCTCCCTTTTGAGTCATGCTGGCCAGGATGAACAGCCCTGCCTTGGAACTCATTCCCCCTGGTTAGTTCCTGGATTTGGGGACCTCATGGAGACATAACCACATTTACACATTTGTTCACAAGCAAGCAAACACCAGTGCCCTGCAAACTGTGATGAGGACAATGAAGGAAATAAACAGAGCACTGGCTGCTCCTCTAGTTGCAGGGAGCAGGGAAGCCTGATGGAGGATGAGAAGGAATAGGCCATATAGCGAGCCAGGGGTTAGCATTACAGGGCCTGGGGGCAGTGCAGGAAAGAGCTTCGGATGCTCAGGACACAGAAAGAAGGCCATGCTGGTGGAGGCAGTAGGAAAAGAGGACACACAGGTGGAGCCTGAGAGTCAGAGGGTCAGAGGCAGAGCAGCGGCTTGGAGGGGCTGGGGGAGAAGGGGAGGGATCAGGCATGACAGTTCATGCGTGTGGGGTCTCCTTTGCAGGTGATGAAAATGTTTGGGAGCTAGACACAGGCAAAGCTTGCATAATGCCATGAGCATGTACGCTATAAGACCATGGATTCAGGTACACCGCAGGGTGAGCCAAGAAAGTGCTTAAATCAGAGAGGCCTGGTCTGCTTTTTATTCGAGAAAGCTCCTCCTGCAGCCAGGTGGAGAATGGATAGGAGGAGGACAGGAGGGGAGGCAGTAGTCTGCTGCAACCATCTAGATGGTGGAGGATAACGACTAGGACGAGGAGAGAGGCCTGGAGATGGAAAAAGAGTTCCTCCACAGCCCTGCCTGCTCCCCTGGAGCCCAGGTTGGCCTGCTTGTCCAAGTCACCCCTCTGGCTGAATACCAGGCCCCTGCATGCTAGAAACAGAGTTAACGACTTGATCCACAGGGACAGGCCAGGAGTCACAGCCTGTGAAGTGTATCCCAAAAGCAAGGTTGTCTTCCTGAGAGTTTGAGCCACTTTCAAAATTTCAGAGTCTTAGAGCTGTAAAGATCATCTCACAGGACCCCTCATCTCACACAAGAGTGGGGAGAGGGTTCTCATGCAGGACTTCACCTACCTCACCTGCTTAGTAGTAGAAGTCTATTTCCTCTCTGTTTTTCCAGACTGACTACATCCTATTGACCTGTCTTCAGTTCTGTCTTCTTATGTCCACCTGACTGCTGGGTCTAACCAACAAGCTTTTTATTTCAGTTAGGGTATTTTCAGGTCTATAATCTCGACTTGTTGTTTTCTTTTGATAAATTCTCCTCTTTTTTTCAAACTTTAAACTTTTTATTTTGTACTGGGGTATAGCCGTGGTCGTTTCCGATGAACCGCGAAGGGACTCAGCCATAGATAATAAATTCTACTTTTATGGAATGGTCTGGATTGTTTGTTTTTTTCCATTTAAGAAAAACTTAAAATTGAGTATTGAACCATGTTAATGACAGCAGATTTTAAATCATTAAAAAATCTTTATCAGATGGCTCCAGCAGTCGGTTCACGCCAGTATTGGCATCAGTTGGTTGCCCCCAAGGCTCAGTGAGGGGGAGGTTTCCACAGTCAAGGGCTCCTCGGTGGGAATCGTACATCGTACATCCGGGGACTTAGGCGTGTTTGGTTTCCCCAACTGGGCCGGAAGCCGCCAATACAGCGGCAACGCTCTGATTTTAATTCAGGAAGCGCTCAGGTCCATCTGCCAGCCTTCCCTGAGAACCAGACTTAACCAAGCTTAAAGACACACTGCAGCTTCCTCCTCCCAGAGGCGGTTTTCCAGAGGCATCCGAGGAGAGCTGAGTAAAGATGCTGAGAGCACAGACGCGCGGGGCTCCGGCTCGCTGCCCACACCCACGTGGCTCCCCCATGCTCTCCACTGCAGCTGAAGACGGCCTTGAGCTCTGAGGCACCCACCACCCGACAGCTCTCAGAGTACTTCAAGCACGCCAAGGGCCGGACCCGCACGGCCATTCGCAACGGGCAGGTGTGGGAGGAGTCCCTAAAGAGGCTGAGGCAGGTCTCAACTCTGACCAACGTCACAGGTACGGAAATCCCAGCAGCCCCCCACTGGCAGACGGGCTCAGCTCTTCTTCTCTCCCTCAGAGCAGGGAGGGGCGGGGAGGACAGCCAGGTCGGTGCTCTTTCGGCAGAGCAAGGAACTCGGGCCTAGAAAGGTCACACTGCCAGCTCCAAATGAGGCCACATTCGTGGAGCCCTTTGGCATAATACCGGCTGTAGCCTCTGTCCAGAGGAAGGCCTAAAGTCAATAAACACGGGCTCCCTGTCTCAAACCACAGCGCACCACTTCCGCCTGTGAAAAGGACATTTAAGCCACCTGTGTCAGGGGAGATTTACTGGGATTATGTCACGGGTGAGGAACTGTCCCTCTTGTTCTGGGTACTGTGGAGCTGAAACAATGAGCTTGCCAATTGATCGTGAGCTCCTCGACCCCTCCACCCCACCCCTGACCAAATGTCACAGTTCATGGATGGTCATGGAGGAAGGGGATTGCTCTTGATGGAAGGAAGAGACTGCAGGTTCTTGCTGGGAAAACTTCAAGCGAGGGAAGATACCCGGCCTAGGACATGGGCAAGTTCCAAAGTTCCCAAAGGAAGGAAGAAAACCAGGACAAGGTAGGGAGGAGGAGGGAGCGTTTTGAACTCAATGAGACTCAAAAGGTGCTGGGGCTTGAACCTTGGCCCCTGCCCATTTCTGCAGATGAGCGCCCTGAAGAAGCCCCCCAGGGCTGGATCCCCCTGACTCCTTTTCCCTGCAGGTACCAGGATGGAGTACAGGCTGCTCTAGGACTTGGGCGGCTCTCTCTTCTGAGGCCTCATGAATGCCTCTAATGCCTAAAACTCCCCGGTGTTACCCTCCCAAGACCACAGTGCTCCTCACTTGAAATGGCCTGTCTCTTCCCAATATCTTTCCCATTTAGATTCCTGTGTGCTTAGTACTTTAGAGGTCAGTGGAACTTTTTTACTTTTTTTTGCAATGCCATGTGGCATCTGAGATCTTAGTTCCCCAAACAGGGGTTGAACTCTCACCCCCTATGGTCAAAATGTGGAGTCTAAACCACTGGACCATCAGAGACATACCTATCAGTGGAGCTTTAAAAGAAAAGCAATCTTATCAAACTAAGTCATACTAACATGCACCTAACCTCTCAGGGGGTACTTTTATTCTAAAAGAAAACCCCGTTGATTCAAATGATCTGATAGACCAAGAATTACTAACAGTTCTGGAGAGATTACTAATCTGTGCCGCCTTGGGCAAGTCTTGGGAACCTATGGTCTCCGTTTCTTCTCTGTAAAATGAGAATTAAAAGTTTTACTGTAATGAGTTGTCAGGGTTAAAGGTGAAACCCCCTGAGAAATGCTTGCTTAGAATGTAAAATGTATTCTTCCAAAAATCAAGTTCAAAAGATGAACCTCCCCTCCGGGCCTCGGAATGGAGGAAGAAACCAGGCACAGAAAGGATAGAGGGTTTTCTGACACCACCTTGCCCTGTGGCGTCTCTTCTCTTTCAGACCCTAGCCTGGACTTGACTGCACTCTCCTGGGAGGTGGGCTGTGGTGCCCCGGTTCCTCTAGTGAAATGTGATGAAAACATCCCCTACCGCACGATCACGGGAGACTGTAATAACAGGTGAGCGGCCGTGGGGATATGTAGGGGGCAGGGTGGCCCACCGGCCCCGCGCAGCCCAGCCAGGGGCCTGGCCCCTTGGGCACTACAGGCATGACTCCCACGGCCTCACCCTCCCAGGCCAGCGTTCCGCTGGAATCCGTTCTGTTGGAACCCGCCTCACTTTCCCAACTGGTCTAAAGAGACCACCGTATTTCCGGCTGGAAGGAGCGCCTTTCCCCGGGGCGGAGGAGCCCGGAGCTTCGGGGATGGGAGTGGTCGAGACCACCTCTCACTTGAGAGACACCTCCTCCGCATCCAGTCTCCCTGGGGCAGAAGCTCCCGTCCTTCCCCGGGGGATCCCCGTGGGGTGTGCGGAGAAGCAGACCCGGGAGCCAGTCAGCCGAGGCTGAGGGCCAGCCTTGCCGTTTCAGGAAGAGGCCCGCGCTGGGCGCTGCCAACA
The DNA here is from genome assembly GCA_006408675.1 of Madoqua kirkii. NCBI lineage: Eukaryota > Metazoa > Chordata > Mammalia > Artiodactyla > Bovidae > Madoqua > Madoqua kirkii. Next base: position 26,956 of record SJYC01141558.1, read on the forward strand.
GGGCGCTGGCGCGCTGGCTGCCGGCGGAGTACGAGGATGGGCTCGCCCTGCCCTTCGGCTGGACGCAGAGGAAGACCCGCAACGGCTTCCGCGTCCCGCTGGTGAGCGCGGCCGCGGGGAGGGGGAGAGCCCCGAGCTGGCGCGGGGACATGGAGTCAGAGGGGAGGGGAGGCGCCCCCCTAACTACCGGAGGAGAGGACACAGACGCAGGCGCGAGGAGAGACAGACGCGCGGCAGAACCACACCCGGGGAGACACGGAGATGGGCACTCGCTCCCTCGTGGTGTTCCGGAAAACGCCACTAGAGGGCTGCAGATCCCGCGTTCCGAGCCCAGCCACGTGGTGGCCATGGCCCTGTCGCCATCAAGCCAAGTACCCCGGGGTCTCCCAGGCAGATGGCCTCCCTGCGCCATCCTGCTGGCGCTTGTCCAGCCGCAGCCCCTGGAGTGCATCAGCTGTTGTTTGCCTGGAGGTCCCATCTATTGGCCTCATCTGAGTTGGCAGGCCCTCCCCAGAGCCCCTCTGTTCTGTTTCCAGACACCTGGCACCTCCTCCGTGGCATTTATTTAAGGGACAGCCTGTCTTTGTTTTCCCTCTTTGAATGGAAAGGGCATTGGCCTTGAAACCATCAAGTCATACAGACCCTTTGTAGCTGCAGGACGTGGGTGAGTTGCTGTCACCCTTCTTGGACTCAGAATGGGAGTCATGCCACCACCCACTTCAGAGCTTGTCCCGAAGAGGAAGTGTACCTGTTACGTCATGGGTACTCAATATACTGCGTTCAATCTGAATCTTCAAAGCACCTTTTCTTCCCTTTCCTTCTGTCTCCATCTTGTAGGCCCGTGAGGTATCCAACAAAATTGTAGGCTACCTGGACGAAGAGGGTGTTCTAGACCAAAACAGGTCCCTGCTCTTCATGCAGTGGGGTCAAATTGTGGACCACGACCTGGACTTCGCCCCGAAACGGAACTGGGGAGCAGCGAGCACTCCAAAGCCCAGTGTGAGGAGCACTGTACCCAGGAAGACAACTGCTTCCCCATCATGGTAGGCCCCTGCAGTGGGGGGCCCCCGGCAAACTGCTTGCCTCCCTGGTGTAGCAGGTGTTCCCAGCCCATCAGCCAGGACCTCCTGGAGATCTTGAATGCTGATCTGACAGCTTCCCAAGCCTCTCACATTCTATTCATTCATTCGCCCACTTATTTAGTAAATAGACATCCATCATCTGCCATCATCAGGCAAAACACTAAGCACTTGAGATTCAAAGGTGAACGAGACAGCGTCCCTTCCCTGGAGGGCAGAGGGCCTGTGTGGGAAATAGACAAGTAATCACTAGTGGCAAATCTGGGAAGCTCTGGAGAGAGTTTTCTTCATCCCTGGCCCAGCAACACTGATGTCACCGGGGGTCTTATTAGAAATGTAAAATCTCAAACCACACCCCAAACATAAGCAGAATCTACATTTTATTCAGATCCCCAGGAGAGTCACTGTATACCCAGTAAATTTGTGGAATGCCACCCTGAGTCATCATGGCGTCCAGGAAGGCTACTCTCAGAAAGAGCTCTCATTCTGATGGATGAGTCAGAATGAGCAGCAGAGACTTATGGGAATTTCCAGCAGGAAGGGAAAGGAATTTGCAGTGGTGCACCTTTCTTCTTATTCATGGGTTTTACAGTGAGAGAGTGATTATTCACTCAAGCATATCAAGAATATGTATTGTGGTATAAAGAACATGGGCTTCCCAGGTGGCACTAGTGGTAAAGAACCCACCTGCCAGTGCAGGAGACATAAGAGACATGGAATCGATCCCTGGATTGGGAAGATTCCCTGAAGAAGGGCATGGCAACCCACTCCAGTTTTCGTATCTGGAGAATCCCATAAACAGAGAAGCCTGAAGGCTATTGTCCATAGGGTCGAAAAGAGTCGGACACAGCTGAAGCAACTTAGCACAGCACAGCACGTGAAGAACATAAGCTGTGGAGTAAGGTCAACCTAGATCTGAGTCCCACATCTTTCCCTTTCAGTTTCTAAGTTCCTGGGCAAATTACTTAACCTTTTGGAGCCTCAGTTTTCTCACATGTAAAGTGGGACAGAATTACCTACCTTACAGGGTTTTATGAGGACCAAAGTGAGATAAAGTATGTACAATACCAAGCACATGGTCCAAAATAAATAAATGGTAGCTGTTGTTAGTAGTGATTATTAACAAACTCTTTCCTGCCTCATGCCCTGCTTCCCTGTGCCCGGATCTCAGGACTCCCTCGCAACCAAAAATTTGGAGCTTTTCCTCTTGGCCCTTTTACACAGCAGGAGGTAGTGAACTTCAGGGTCCTGGGGGCCCAGGATGTAGCATCAACACAAGGCCTCTGGAGCCAGTGTCTGGCCCCAGGGTCCCAGGAGGGCACCATCAGCATCTTTGCCAGCTGCATCCAGACCTACCCTGGGGAGAGGCTGCCGGCTGTGCCACCTCTGCAGTCACCCACCCCCATCTCTCTGCAGTTCCCGAAAAATGATCCCAAGTTGAAGACTCAGGGGAAATGCATGCCTTTCTTCCGAGCCGGGTTTGTCTGCCCCACTCCACCTTACCAGTCGTTGGCCCGAGAACAGATCAATGCTGTGACCTCCTTCCTGGACGCCAGCTTAGTGTACGGCTCTGAGCCCAGTCTGGCCAACCGTCTCCGGAACCTCAGCAGCCCCCTGGGCCTCATGGCTGTCAACCAAGAAGCCTGGGACCATGGGCTGGCCTACCCACCCTTTAACAACAACAAGCCAAGCCCCTGTGAGTTCATCAACACCACTGCCCGTGTGCCCTGCTTCCAGACGGGTGAGTCTAGGCTGGGAACAGAGGGACCCAAGGACAAAGGGATTATCCTGGGTACTGAAAGCAGAGGGAGGCCGGAAAAGCTTCCTGAGGGTGCTGGGTGGCTTCCGAGCACTGGAAGTGACCCTTGCTTCTTCTCATCATCTTCTGGAAAAATACACACTGCTGTAGGCACTGGTCCAGGACAGGCAGAAGGGCCCAGACAAATACAGGATCTGGGAACATGTGTTCAGTGTATGTAAAAAAAAAAAGAAAAATTATGGAAATCCAGAAAAGCACAAAGAAAGTAAGAAAATCCCCAAAATCCCACTACTCACAGATAATCATCGTTGACATTTTAAGGCCTACTTTCCATCTTTTTTCCTATCATAGATCTTGTTCTACATTGTTTTACACAATTGGGGTTATACTAGAGTGCGGCTCTGTAATCCAAGGCTCTCTTCACCTATCACGTCTTTAAATATTTTTTCTTCTACATCATGATCTTTCATGGTTACCTGGCATTCCACGGCATATGTTTATCATCATTTATTTTACCAACCCTATTTGGAGACGTTTAAGTCATTTTTAGCTTTTCTGTGATTTTGTTGCTGTTTTTAAGGTCGTGAGCATCCTTGTTGATGAATCCTTGTGCTGATTTTCAATAAGTTTACTAAGACAACTTCCTAGAGGAGGAAGTTCTATCTAAATCAAAAGGAATGTATATTTTTAAGGCTTTTTATAATCTTGGCACAGAGCCCCCACTCCATGCAGCCTGTGCAAATGCAGCCCTCCAGTTCTCATTCTATGGGCTCATGCCCTCCTGGTCCTCTCTGCCTTTGGCTTCCAGGGGTCTTGTCTCTTCCAAAAATCCAGTCTTCTAGGATGAAGCCCATTCAAACATGGCAGAAGGCCCAGGTCTCTTGCTAGATCCCTTGGATTCTGTGTCCACACACATCTCACATCAGTCCAGACACAAAACCAAGCCCTTCCTGTTCTCTATAAAAATATCCACTAAGACCAAGCATTTGTGAATTTCACAGACTTTTCCTGAAGATTAGAGGACATAAAGAGAAGTCCCCTGTAAAGCACCTGGTCTTTCACCATCTACATGACCCTCTCCTCCCAACAGCCCCCATCTCTAGATTCTTCTCCTTATCACATGAAATAATTTAACCCTTCCCAGGTTCCTACCCTCAAACTTGCATTCCTAAAACCGTCAGAGTTGCTCTGAACAAAAAAACCCCCTCGCTCATTTGTAGGCCCTGTCTTAGAAGGCAATTTGGATTTAATTAGCAAAATTTTACTTCTTAATGTCCTCTGTAGTCTTTACCACAGTCTAGTGGGGGGGGGGTCAACCTTATCATCCCCATTTTCACAGATATGAAGACTAAGGCTTAGAAACATTAAGTAACTTGTCCAAAATCACAGAACTAAAAGGTGTGTGTGCAGAGCTGGGATTCAAATCTGTGAATCACAACTCAGATCTCGTTCCAGCTTAAGTTAACTAGAAGGAGGGACTTAAGAGAGCTTCCCGCTGGGGCACCATCATGTATTTCTTTGTGTAGGTTACCGGGTTCAGGGGCTGCTCTGGGTGAGCCCACCTTCCTGCCTTCTGGGCTTTCAGGAGATTCGCGAGCCTCAGAACAGATCCTGCTGGCCACTGTCCACACCCTCCTTCTCCGGGAGCACAACCGGCTGGCCAGGGAACTAAAGCAACTCAACCCTCACTGGGATGGAGAGAAGCTCTACCAGGAAGCCCGGAAAATCCTGGGAGCCTTCATACAGGTGAGAAGCCCAGGAGCACTGCCTGTACGCCAGCCTCGCTCACGCAGCCGGCTCTCCTTCTGCCTGCTGCCAGACCTCCATCCTCTCCTCTCCTGCTTCTTTCCCACTGTCTCACTCTTGTAAACCCTCCCTTCTGTTTCTTCAGCTTCTCTGCCCCAAAATGAATCCCTGGATTTGGGGTGTCAGCAGGTCATTTGTATGTTGGTCTCTCAGTGTGCCCTCTCAGGTGCCGTCACTGGGACCATTGGTGCCTCACTCCTGGGATGGTTACATCGCCATTATTTTGATTGTTTGGATTGGATTATCTTTTAATCCCACACCTTAGCCACAGGTCACAGGCAAGAGTCAATTGCTATTGTTGATCAACTGCTTGACTAGAATAGACTTAGAAAGGTGGATATGTTGACATTAACCATACACATATTTTTAAAAAACATTTAAAAATACTTGTAGATGCTTAGGGAGTTGTAGCCCCCATAATGTGCATGCACCTAGTCTCCCCCAGTGCTAACGTTTTGCATAGCTATGGTACAATTGCAAAAGCCTGAAGTTAACATTGATATGAACCATAAAGTTTATCAGATTTCACCAATAATAAATGCAGTCAATTCGTGTGTGGTGTGTATATGTGTGTATGTGTGTGTGTGTAGCTTCATGCAGTTCTATCATGAAAAATGTATAGTTTCATGTAACCACCACCACAATATAGACACTTAGCTCTTCCATCACCACAGGACTCCCTTCTGCTACCTTTTTTACCAGCTGTAGCTCAGCTGGTAAAGAATCTGCCTGCAGTTCGGGAGACCTGGGTTCGATCCTTGGGTTGGAAAGATCCCTTAGAGAAGGGAAAGGTTGCCCACTCCAGGATTCTGGCCTGGAGAATTCCATGGACTGTATAGTCCATGGGATCACAAAGAGTCGAACATGACTGAATGACTTTCACTTCACTCACCCTTTCTGATAGGTATGTAATGATATTGCATTGTGATTTTACTTTGCATTTACCTGATGGCTGATCACACTGAACATCTTTTCACATGCTTTTATTTTATTTATTTATTTTTTGTCATCATCTGGATATCGTCTTCAGTAAAACTTTGGTTCATGTATTTTGCCCGTTTTCTTTCTTTTTTTTTTTCTTTTATTTTGTTTGTTTTTTGGCTGCCTTGGGTCTTAGTTGCGGCACATGAGCTCTTTCACTGTGGCCTGTGAGCTCAGCAGTTTCGGTGCACCGGGGTAGTTGTCCGCAGTGGGAGCTTAGTGCACAGAACAGGACTGGAACCCGAGGCACCTGCACTGGAAGCATTGGAAGGTGGATTCTTAACCACCAGACCACCAGGGAAGTCCCTATGTTTCCCATTTTCTAATTCGAGTTTGTCTTTTGATGTTGTTTTCAGTGTGTGTTGGTCACTCAGTCGTGTCTGACTCTTTGCAACCCCATGGACTATAACCTGCCAGGCTCCTCTGTCCATGGATTTCCCCAGGCTAGAATACTGGAGTGGGTTACCATTCCCTTCTCCAGAGGATCTTCCTGACCCAGGGATCAAACCTGGGTCTTTTGCATTGCATGAAGATTCTTTACTATCTGAACCATCAGGGAAGCCAGTTCTTTTTACATTCTAGCTATGAGTCTTTTGTCAGATATATTTTCTCCCAGTCTGTACTTTGTCTTTTCATTCTCTTAATAGAGTTCTTTGCAGAGTAAGGGCTTTAATTTTAATGAGGTCAATTTATCAGTTTTTTTCCTTTCACATACTGTGCTTTTGGTGTTAAGTCTCAATTATTTCCCTAAGTCTTGGCTCCCAAAGATTTATCTCTTGGTTTTATTTTTCTAGATGTTTTATGGTTTTATCTTTTACATTTAGGTTCATGATCCATTTGAGGTTAATTTTTGTATAAAGCATAAGGTTTAGGTCAGTGTTCAATGAGGAGCAGGGTGACTATGGATTTCTGATTGCTCCAGCACAACTTATAGAAAAGCTATCTTTCTCCTTTTGAATTGCTTTTGCTCTTTTGTCCAAAATTATTAATATTTGGCCATATTTATATCAATCTATTTCTAGATTGCCCATTCTATTCCATTAATCTATATGCCTATCCCTGTACCAGTACCAGTGTTCAATAACTGTAGTTATATGATAAGACTTAATATTAGGAAGAATGACTCTTCTCACTTTACTCTTTTTCAAAATTACTTCGGCTGTCATAGGGTCTTTACCTTTCCATAACATTTTAAAACATGCTTATCCATGTCTAGAAAGAAGTCTTGCTGAGATTTTGATAAGAATTGTATTAAACCTTAGATCAATTTAGGGACAATTTACATCCTTACTATGTTGAGTTTTCCAATATATAAACAGTATGTATGTCTGTGTGTTAGTCCCTCATTCATGTCTGACTCTGTGACCCCAGGGACTGTAGCCCACCAGGTTCCTCTGTTCATGGGGATTCTCCAGGCAAGAATACTGGAGTGCGTTGGCCTGCCCTCCTCCAGGGGATCTTCCCAACCCAGGGATCGAACCCAGGTCTCCTGCATTGCAGGCAAATTCTTTACCATCAGGGAAGCCCATAAACATAGTATGTCTCTCCAAATGTTTAGATTTTCCTTGATTTATTTCATCAGCATTTTATAATTTTAATCATGCAGATCCTGTACATGCTTGTTACATACCTGAATATTAACTTACTTTGGAAGGATTGTAAATGGTATTACATCTCTTATTTCAGTTTCTACTTATTCATTATCAGTGTGTAAAAATATAATTGATTTTTATGTGTTGATTCTGGATCGTATGACCTTGCTAAACTCAGTTCTAGGAAGCTGTACATTCCTTGGGATTTTCTACAGTTGTGTCTTCTATAAATAATAGTTATATTCCTTCTTTTCTAACTTGTGTGTTTTCCATTTCTTTTTTTTTTTCCCTTACACCAGCCCTAAGCATCCTGTATCCTGTATTGAACATAGACTGGTGCTTCATTTCTTATATGATTGTATACATGTTTCATTGCCATTCTCCCAGATCATCCCACCCTCTCCCTCTCCCTCAGAGTCCAAAAGTCCATTCTATACCTCTGTTTTCCATTTCTTTATCTTGCCTTATTACAGGCAAGAAAAGTATACCTCCAGTACTGTACTGGGTAAAAGTGGTGACAGCAGATAGTCTCACCTTCCCAACAGTAAAAGAAAAGCATTCAAGCTTCACCATTAAGTATGCTAATTGTGAATTTTGTTTGTAAGTGCTCTATATGAAGCTGAGGAAGTTCTGCTCTTCTCCTAGTGTACTGAAAGTTTTTAAATGAAGAGATGTGGAATTTTGTCAAGTGGGTTTTCTGCATAGATTTATATAATTATATGACTTTTCTTCTTTTGTCTATTCTGGTTACTTTAGGTTTATTTTGCTCTTACTGCTAGTTTATTGAGGTGGGAGCTTAGATTATTGATTTGAGAGCTTTCGTCTTTTCTAATATAAGTATTCAGTTCAGTTCAGTTCAGTCGCTCAGTCGTGTCCGACTCTTTGTGACCCCATGAATCGAAGCACCCCAGGCCTCCCTGTCCACCACCAACCCCTGGAGTTCACTCAGACTCGAGTCAGTGATGCCATCCAGCCATCTCATCCTCTGTTGTCCCCTTCTCCTCCTGCCCCCAATCCCTCCCAGCATCAAAGTCTTTTCCAATGAGTCAACTCTTCGCATGAGGTGGCAAAAGTACTGGAGTTTCAGCTTCAGCATCATTCCTTCCAAAGAAATCC
>SJYC01141559.1:0-18516 GCA_006408675.1 Madoqua kirkii
CTCATCCTCTGTTGTCCCCTTCTCCTCCTGCCTCCAATCCCTCCCAGCATCAGAGTCTTTTCCAATGAGTCAACTCTTCGCATGAGGTGGCAAAAGTACTGGAGTTTCAGCTTCAGCATCATTCCTTCCAAAGAAATCCCAGGGCTGATCTCCTTCAGAACGGACTGGTTGGATCTCCTTGCAGTCCAAGGGACTCTCAAGAGTCTGCTCCAACACCACAGTTGAAAAGCATCAATTCTTCAGTGCTCAGCCTTCTTCACAGTCCAACTCTCACCTCCATACATGACCACAGGAAAAACCATAGCCTTGACTAGCCGGACCTTAGTTGGCAAAGTAATGTCTCTGCTTTTGAATATGCTATCTAGGTTGGTCATAACTTCCCTTCCAAGGAGTAAGCGTCTTTTAATTCCATGGCTGCAGTCACCATCTGCAGTGATTTTGTAGCCCCAAAAAATAAAGTCTGACACTGTTTCCACTGTTAGAAGTGATATAAATTTCCCTCTTGGCACTGTTAATTGTATCCCACAAATGTCAATGCACTATGTTTTCATTTTAATTCAGTATGTATGTTTTGTTGTTGTTGTTGTTACTTCCGTTCTCTTTGACCTGTAGGTTATTTGCTACTGCTGCTAAGTCACTTCAGTTGTGTCCGACTCTGTGTGACCCCATAGACGGCAGCCCACCAGGCTCCCCTGTCCCTGGAATTCTCCAGGGAAGAACACTGGAGTGGGCTGCCATTTCCTTCTCCAATGCATGAAAGTGGAAAGTGAAAGTGAAGTCGCTCAGTCCTGTCCGATTCTTAGCAACCCCATGGACTGCAGCCCACCAGGCTCCTCTGTCCATGGGATTTTCCAGGCAAGATTACTGGAGTGGGTTAGAAGTATATTATTTTATTTCCAAGTGTTCAGAGATTTTGCTGCTGCCTTTCTGTTACTTATTTCTAGTTTGAGTCCATCATTGTCAGATAATATACTCTATATGATCTCAATTCTTTCAAATTTGTTAAGGTTTACTTTATAGCTCTGGTACAGTTATCTTGTTGAATGTTCCACAGATCCTTAAGAAGTGCTTGTGCATTCTGCTATTGGGTGGAATGGTACCTATTACATTGTTCCTTCCTTTCTGAAGGTCCTAGCCTCCTTCTGTTATCATTTCTTTATATTTAAAGAGTTTCTTTTAGCCATTCTCTGAGGATAGGTCTGCTCGCAGTAAATGCTCTTCCTTTCCTTCATCTGAGAACGTCTTTATTTCCCTTTTATTCTAGAGGGATAGTGTTACCAGATGCTAGATTCAAGGTTGACAGTTCTTTTCTTTCAGCACTTGAAAAATGTTGTGCCGAGTCCCTCTTGCCACCATGGTTTCATATGAGAAATTCATTGCTATTCAAATTGAAAGTGAAGGTCACTCAGTTGTGTCCTACTTTTTGTGACCCCACAGACTATACAGTCCATGGAATTTTCCAGCCCAGAATACTGGAGTAGGTAGCCTTTCCCTTCTCCAGGGGATCTTCCAACCCAGGGATCAAACCCAGGTCTCCCACATTGCAGATGGATTCTTTACCAGCTGAGCCACCAGGGAAGCCCAAGAAAACTGGAGTAGGTAGCCTATCCCCTCCAGGGGATCTTCCCAACCCAGGAATGGAACCAGAGTCTCCTGTATTGCAGGCGGATTCTTTACCAACTGAGCTATGAGGGAAGCTATTCAAGTTGGTGTTCCTTTGCAGGTAATATAGCATTTCTGCTTAGCTGTTTTTAAGAATTTTTGTGTTTAGTTTTCACAAACTTAATTATGATGTGTCTTACAGTAGATTTCTTTGGGTTTATTCTGTTTGAAATTCAACTTCTTATATATGTTAATGTATGTCACTAATTTGGGGGGGGGGTTCAGACATTATTTCTTCAAATACTTTTCCATTCCCATCCAATTTCTCTTCTAATTCTGGAATTCCATTAATATGAACATTAGATTTTTTGTTATTGCACCACAGAACACAGAGGCTGTGGTTTGACTTTTTTTTTGTTTGCTTTTGCTTTTTTTTTTTTTAAGTCTGTTTTCTTTCTGTTTTTCAAAGTGACTAATTTCTATTGATCTGTCTTCATTTCTATCCTGCCATGTCCACCTTACTACGGGGTCTAGTCAACAAGTTTTTATTTGAGTTTGGATATTCTTAATTATATAGTTTCAATTTGTTCCTTTTGTATGTAAATTCTACTTCTTTTATTGGAGAAGGACATGGCAACCCACTCCAGTATTCTTGCCTGGAGAATCCCATGGACAGAGCAGCCTGGCAGGCTACGGTCCATGGAGTCGCAAAGAGTTGAACATGACTGAAGTGACTTAGCACCTCTTTTATGGAATGCTCTGTTTTTTCATTTGTTTTAAGATAACTTAAAATTGATTATTGAGGCATTTTAATGACAGCCACTTTAAAACATTTATCAGATGATTCCAGCATCTGATTCATGCCAGCACTGGCGTCAGTTTATTATCTTTTCTCATTCAACTTTGGCTTTCCTGGTTCTTGGTATTATGGGTGATTTTCAGTTTTATCCTGGATGGTTTAGTTATTATCCTAGGAGACTCCTGATCCTATTTTAACCTTCTATTTAGGCACATATTATTCAGTAATAAGCTACCTTGTGTAGGTTTGGTTGTAGGTTCTGGCATGCTTTTGCAAGCTTTAGATCCAGTGAGAGTTTAGCTTTCTGAGCCCTTGCAATGCTATTCTTGTCTGCTTCATTCTTCATTCTTCTGGGGTCCCCACCCAATCCCTGCTGACTCTGTCTGCAGGGCTGGAAGGTACTTTCCTGGCTGCCTTCTGTTGCTGAGTGACCTTCTAGAGTTACAGGTTAACCTTCTAGAGTTATAGAAGCCGCTATGCCTGAGTCTCTATGCCACTGGGTGAAGAACAGAGACGCAGGGCTTCACTGCTGCAGGCAGATGGTGGGTTGGGCTGTGGATCAAGGATTGAGATGACTAATGGCTTGAACTGTGAAGCAGATGTGGGGACTCTTTACTCGGTTTTTGCTGAACTTCCCTCTAGCCAGTTCCTCTGGAGAATGAGAGAGAAGGTTTTACTTAACTGCTTTTGTCTATTTCTGTTGGGGGTTGAAGACTGCCATCCTCTCATGGACCTAGTCTGGGGTATGTAGGAACTCACCATTTTGTCATTCCTTGACCAAGTCTTTAGCTAGTCCATCTTTCCAGCTTTTGGAGTCTATTTAGTGCTGTCTGTTGGATAATTTCCAGGGCATTAGTTCTATTTAGTGTAGGATACATTTAGGTTTCTTTAGTTACAGTCAGTAAGGAAAACTGAGTGAATTCCACCTTGTTTTGGAACCAGAAGCTCGTGTGCATATTTTTAATCATCAAAGAGAACTATTTCCATTCATTTCTTAGCAAAATCTCCACAGTTCAATACTTATTTTTTAAGAAAATTTAGACCCATAAATCTTGCTGCTGGAGATGTGTATAGGAAATCAGAGGATAAAAATTATCTACCTGAAGGCTATCTGAGTTGAGGCTTTTATTAGTTTACTTGGGTTGCCATAATAGAGTAATGCAGACTGGAAGGCTTACACAACAGAAGGGAGACTGGAAATCCAAGATTAAAGGAGTTCAGTCCAGTTCAGTTCAGTCGCTCAGTCGTGTCCGACTTTTTGCAACCCCATAAATTGCAGCACGCCAGACCTCCCTGTCCATCACCAACCCCTGGAGTTCACTCAGACTCGCATCCATCGAGTCAGTGATGCCATCCAGCCATCTCATCCTCTGCCGCCCCCTTCTCCTCCTGCCCCCAATCCCTCCCAGCATCAGAGTCTTTTCCAATGAGTCAACTCTTCGCATGAGGTGGCCAAAGTACTGGAGTTTCAGCTTTAGCATCATTCCTTCCAAAGAAATCCCAGGGCTGATCTCCTTCAGAACGGACTGGTTGTATCTCCTTGCAGTCCAAGGGATTCTCAAGAGTCTTCTCCAACACCACAGTTCAAAAGCATCAATTCTTCAGTGCTCAGCCTTCTTCACAGTCCAACTCTCACATCCATACATGACGACAGGAAAAACCATAGGCTTGACTAGACAGACCTTAGTCAGCAAAGTAATGTCTCTGCTTTTGAATATGCTATCTAGGTTGGTCATAACTTTCCTTCCAAGGAGTAAGCATCTTCTAATTTCATGGCTGCAGTCACCATCTGTAGTGATTTGGGAGCCCCGAAAAATAAAGTCTGACACTGTTTCCACTGTTTCTCCATCTATTTGCCATGAAGTGATGGGACCAGATGCCATGATCTTCATTTTCTGAATGTTGAGCTTTAGGCCAACTTTTTCACTTTTCCTCTTTCACTTTCATCAAGAGGCTTTTTAGTTCCTCTTCACTTTCTACCATAAGGGTGGTGTCATCTGCGTGTCTGAGGTTATTGATATTTCTCCTGGCAATCTTGATTCCAGCTTGTGTTTCTTCCAGTCCAGCATTTCTCATGATGTACTCTGCATAGAAGTTAAATAAGCAGGGTGACAATATGCAGCCTTGACATACTCCTTTTCCTATTTGGAACCAGTCTGTTGTTCCATGTCCAGTTCTAACTGTTGCTTCCTGGCCTACATACAGGTTTCTCAAGAGGCAGGTCAGGTGGTCTGGTATTCCCATCTCTTTCAGAATTTTCCACAGTTTATTGTGATCCACACAGTCAAAGGCTTTGAAATAGTCAATAAAGCAGAAATAGATGTTTTTCTGGAAGTCTCTTGCTTTTTCCATGATCCAGCAGATGTTGGCAATTTGATCTCTGGTTCCTCTGCCTTTTCTAAAACCGGCCTGAACATCAGGGAGTTCACGGTTCACGTATTGCTGAAGCCTGGCTTGGAGAATTTTGAGCATTACTTTCCTAGCATGTGACATGAGTGCAATTGTGTGGTAGTTTGAGTGGTAATTCTTTTGCATTGCCTTTCTTTGGGATTGGAAAGAAAATTGACCTTTTCCAGTCCTGTGGCCACTGCTGAGTTTTCCAAATTTGCTGGCATATTGAGTGCAGCAGTTTCCAGTATCATCTTTCAGGATTTGAAACAGCTCAACTAGAATTCCATCACCTCCACTAGCTTTGTTCGTAAAGGAGTTAGCAGGTTTGATTTCTTCTGAAGCCTTTCTCCTTGGCTTGGCCATCTTCGCTGTATGTTTTTCTCACGTGGTTTTCATGCACGTGTGTCTTTCTCTCTTTCTTATAAGGACACTAGTCTTACTGGATTAGGGCTCCACCCTTATGACATCATTTAACCTTAATTACTTATTTACGGGCCCTATTCCAAATACAGTCACGTGAGAGAGTTAGAGCTTCAGTGTAGGTTTCTTGGACTACAAGAAAAAGAAACCCACTCGGGATAATTAAGATGTTCAATATTGGTTCACACTACACATGCATCACATGGAAGCTCCTAAGGGTTTCTCCTGGGACCCCAGGGCAATGAGTGTAATGTAGTCGGGCCTCAGCAAGGGTGATGGCCAGAGGCTGGAAATCCTTTGGAATTGAGGCAAGTCATTTTCACTGTCTCTCCCTCCCCTCTTCTCCTCCCCTCACATCTCTCTTTCTCTGCAGAAGGGTTTTCTCTGCATTTTTGCTCACAGTAGAAAATGACAATCCATCTGTCCCCTCCCATTGAGCACCATCAGAAACAGTTTAGGATAGCTACATCTGAAAGCTAAGTTCCTGAGCAAGAGAATCTGACTAACCAGCTTAGTCTGGGGCCCTGGTCAGGCCAGTCCACTGTGGCCAGGGGCAGGGTTCCGGTGCCTGCTGCCTCCCAGAGCCTGAGGAGCAGCGGCCTGCTCCAAGGATGGCGTCCCCAGAGTCTATGCTGCTGAAGGAATGGGAAGGACCCCTGAGGGCAAGAGAATATTATACACTTTCAGTGGCATAATTGTGAGCTAGGTAGAAACATGAGAGGTATCAGGTAAAAAAGCAGAATGCATTTCACTACATGTTCTCTAGGACTATGACCAAGTTAAAATATGTATTCCATAAAAATTAGAAAGAATAAACAATTAACATAATTATCGTGTTGTGGGATGGCAGGACTTTATATTTTTTCAAAATTTTCTCAGTTTATGTTAGTTCACTCTTCTGAGCAAGACAAACAAGAAACTGACCTCTCCGTGGAGCAGCACTTCTTTCAGAATGGGGGATTGAAGGAACTCCCCTTGGTTACCCTGTGCCTCACTCCAGTGGTTCTCCATTCCTCTTTCCCTGGCCTGTGGGAAAAAGCTTAATAAAATAATTTTATGTTAAAGTGATACAAAGAGACTGTGATGTTAGCTTCATCATAAATTTAGAGCAGAGATGGCCAAGAGAGTACATTTCAAATGTCACTTCAAGTGACTGATCGGTAGAGCCTATATTGAGACAGATGATGGAAGATCAGCAGAAACTGTGTCATGATCAATTAGCAATGTCTGCTAGGGTTATGGGAAGGGGAATTGGACACACGCAACGCATAGGACACACGTGCAATCCATTTGCCATCTTTGATTTTTGACCACTCCTCCTTGGCTCCGACCTCAGGCAACAAAGGTTTGAGTCTTCTCACATCCTTTTTTTCATGACTTGTTTTTCCTTGCAGATTATCACCTTTAGGGACTACCTACCCATTGTGCTAGGTAGTGAGATGCAGAAGTGGATCCCGCCCTACCAAGGCTATAACAACTCTGTGGATCCCCGAATTTCCAATGTCTTCACCTTTGCCCTCCGCTTTGGCCACACGGAGGTTCCCTCCACGGTGTCCCGCCTGGATGAGAATTACCAGCCATGGGGTCTGGAAGCAGAGCTCCCGTTGCACACCCTCTTCTTCAACACCTGGAGGATAATCAAAGACGGTATGTCCTTTCGGGGCTGCACTATCACCTGGCTGTCTCACTCCGAAGCCTGCTTCTAGAAAAGCCTGGCATGGAACTCAGGCTCCCGCCACTTCCTATGCAGCCTTGGGCAAGCGACCTCACCTCACTGAGCCTCAGTTTCTTCATTTGTAAAATGAGGACATTAATAATATCTCTCTCACTAGGATATTAAAATGAAAAAACTGTATACTAAATAATTATCAATTAGTATAAATATATAATGAAATTAATATTTGTGTGTCTCTTTAAACATGGTCACAAACACAAATAAATCAGTAATTACTTTTTTCACCTATTAGATTAATGGTACATTTATTAGCAAAGTATGGAGAATTTGGAACTCCTTGTGTGTTAGTGTGTCCAAAAGACAGTGAAAAATATGTATCAGATGGAAATTAGCACATTTTGACAAGCAATTTTATATTTAGAAATTTACCTATAGGACATAATAGGGAGTATTCGAATGTGTGTGAAAACTCAAGGCTACTCATTACAGCTTTAATTATACTTGTAAGATTATAAGTAATCTGTTTATCAAATCATAATGCTAGGGAAATTAATAGTGCACTTATCCAATTTAATTGTATTTAATATATTGAAATTAATTGACATTAAAAATCTAGCTTTTTCAAAAGTTTGGCCATTAGTTCCTGAGTATCAACTGTGTTTGAAACATTAATATTGTATTTTATTCACATAAAATGAAATATGTATGTCCTTGTTTGGATATGGTAAATAAACTAATTTTATTGGAAGACTGTTCAAAAAAAAAATACATATATATAAAGCACCCTACAGTGGTTCCTGACACACAGGAGGTGATCACTAAATATTAGTTATTATTCTTTCTTTCTTGCACCTGCAAGGTGCCGAGTTTTCCCTGCTTCCTTTCCCTCCCTCAGGCTTCCCTGACCCTTGCAGAAAGAATTCCTGTGTGTAATAAATAAATAGTGCTTCCCTGAGTAGCTCAAATGGTAAAAAATCTGCCTGCTGTGCTGGAGACCTGGGTTTGATCCCTGGGTTGGGAAGATCCCCTGGAGAAGGGCAATAGCAACCCACTCCAGTATTCTTGCCTGGAGAATTCCATGGACAGAGGAGCTTGGCGACCTCCAGTCCGTGGGGTCACAAAGAGTCAGACATGACTGAGCAGCTGACACACAGGCACAGTGAATAAATTGCTCTTTTCTGCTCTTCTCTGCAGCTTTCCACCTCCATTAAGTGCCAAAGGTTGGACCCCTGCTCCCCTTTATCCTGAGCTGGGCTGTGTTGAAACTGGCTTTTACTTAAGGCCTGACAAGTCAGGGCATTTTTCTAGAGATTTCTGCCATCTCTTCTCATGGTGCACAGTTCCTTGGGGGACCATATGGAGGAGAAGGAGCCAGCTCTCTGAACTGGAGCTTGGAAGAAACCCCAGAAGCTTATGCTCACGCATCCCCACAGAATGGCAGGTGGTATGGACGGGCCTCCAACCCCCAGCACACCCTGTGGGCCATGCTGCGCTCTTCTTTCCCCCAGTTTCAGCCCCAGAGGGGCAGTTGGCCCATCTTTCAGCTGAGAAAGAGAAACTGTCAGGAGGAGGGTGTGCCTGGCAATAGAAGATGTCCCCAGCTGCCCCACCCCCAGCACAGCCTCTGGGTCTCCCTTGCAGGTGGAATTGACCCTCTGGTGCGGGGTCTGCTGGCCAAGAAGTCCAAACTGATGAATCAGAATAAAATGGTAACGAGTGAGCTGCGCAACAAGCTTTTCCAGCCCACTCACAAAATCCACGGCTTTGACCTGCCTGCTATCAATTTACAGCGTTGCCGGGACCATGGGATGCCTGGTGAGTGGGCCCAGGACCCAGCCAGGCCTGGGGAATGTTTCGCCACTTTCTGGGGTTCCCAGGGACTCTCCTCTGTAGCCCTGAGGAGCTGATCAGTTCTAAAACAGAAGGCAGAGATGCCTGTTTTAAAAACGTACCTGTGAAATGGTATCTTCCAGTCTCCCTAAGACAGAGACCAGAGAACATATCTGATACTATGCCTGGGCTCCTCAAATGAAAACGATCAACCATTGACTTGTGAAAGCATTTAAAAGGCCAGAAAATATTAAGAAAAGGAGAATAGAGGGAAAGCGATGACTACTGGACCTTCCTAAATGTAGAACTTTAAGGGCCAGACTGTCTGGGTTCAAATTCTAGCTGTGTGACCTTAGACAAGTGACTTAGCATCTCTGTTCTTCAGTTTACATATGTGTGCAGAGCTTAGAGCAGTGCCTGGGCCCACAGTAAGCACCACATATCCTGCTAGCTCCCTTGAAGTCCAAGCGCCACAGGGTGAAACAGTGGCTCACTGCCTCCCCGTTCCCAGAGGCTGGGAACGCATGCTCTCTGGGGCTGATGGAGCTGGAGTGGGCATGTCCTCAAAGGGCATTAGACAGCCTCCACCTCTCTGCCCTAGGGTACAACTCCTGGAGGGGCTTCTGTGGCCTCTCACAGCCCAAGACGCTGAAGGGGCTGCAGGCTGTGCTGAAGAACAAGATACTGGCTAAAAAGTTACTGGATCTCTACAAGACCCCTGACAACATTGACATCTGGATCGGAGGCAACGCCGAGCCCATGGTAGAAAGGGGCCGGGTGGGTCCTCTCCTGGCCTGCCTCCTAGGGAGGCAATTCCAGCAGATACGTGATGGGGACAGGTGAGTGAGACCGCAGCAGGGAGGGTAGCAGGGGAGGCCCTTCTCAGAGGTGGGCATCAAGGTGGGCATCCTGCAGGACCGATGCCAGACTTTGGCATGTTCCCGGGGACCTCCTCCCTTCCCCTTTGGCAGAGTGGGAAGGGGCCAGCAGCTGGGCTGTGTGGAAACTCTGCTTGTGTCTCTGTAGGTTCTGGTGGGAGAACCCTGGGGTCTTCACTGAGAAGCAGCGGGACTCTCTACAGAAAGTATCCTTCTCGCGCCTCATCTGTGACAACACCCACATCACGAAGGTCCCGCTGCACGCCTTCCAGGCCAACAGCTACCCACATGACTTTGTGGATTGCTCAGCTGTTGATAAGCTGGATCTTTCACCCTGGGCCTCCACGGAGAATTAGGGGCCCGGACTCCACAGCCTCCCACACTGTGCAGTAGAGCTCCCCTTGGCCACATTGCCATTTCAAGTAGACCCAGTGACCCGGCCCCTTCGGGCTCCCTACCCCGCCCCAGGCCTTCTGTCCAGCTGAGTCTCTCTGCACGCCCCCAAGCACTCCTTGCTCAAGCCCAAGGCAGCCGCCTTGCCGCTCCAGCTCTTCCTGTTGAATCCCACCTCTCCACCCTCATCCTCTCCATCTTCAGAAACCCTCCTTCTGTCAAGACTTACACCCTCCAAAATGCTTTCCGATCTTGCTTGCCAGATGTCACCCATCCTTTCCCCAAAAAAGTCTTGGCTGAGGCTGTGGCCTTGACACCCATATCTCTCCTCCCCTTGAACTAGATTGTAAACTTCTTGAGCTCGGCCTTTAGCCTGCTTCCGAGTGTGTCCTGGGGCCCCCAGGGTAGTACTTGGCACAGAGTGAATGCTCAATAAACATCTGATGATTGACTACAGATGCTGGGCGATGACCTTATTCCCCTGTGGAAGGCAGGCCTTGGAATCACTGCCAAATGAGCAACAGTGTTAAAGTTCGGATGTCTCACCACAAAGGGGTCACGCTCATGAGTCTAGGCAGTGAGAGGGCCCAGTTTGGTGCTCTCAGCTTCCAAGCGCTCTCAAGGAAAAGGAGGGAAGGGGCTCCTGCGCAAAGAAGGCATGGCCATGGGGTGGCAGAACGTTCAGGGCATCGCCACAGGGGCAGAGAAGTCCAAGCCCGGATTTCCCCCAGAGCTAACTTGGGGGAATTCCCTGGCGGTCCAGTGCTTAGGACTCCACACTTCCACTGCAGAGGACACAGGTTCAATCCCTGGTCGGGAAACTAAGATGCCCACATACCATGATGTGCATTAAAAAAAAAAAAGTTAATTTCTTTTCCAAGGGTCCTTTAGGGAAATACCTTCTTCTTCTAGGTTAGTCCTGGGAGCCTGTGAGGCCTCTGACCGGCAGCTCCAGAATATTCCTAGTTTGCCACCCAATACACTTAAGAGTTCTTTCTCAAAGACCCTCCTGGGTAAGGTCAACCCAGTGGGGACCCCCAGGACCCCTGACTGGCACAGTGGGAGCAGGAGGCCTGCAGCCACTCTACAGGAAAGCCTGGCAGCCAGAAGACCTGGGCAGTCCTGGCTCTGGGACCTTCTTGAAGGCCTCAGATGAGTCCCTTAACCCCCCGGGGCCCCTTCCTGTACCCAGTGAGAGGGGGTTGAGCAAGGTTTCTCCCTCTTGGGGGAGGTGCTAATGTCTGGGGCTCCTGTGGGTACATGAGCCTCACATCCCTTCAGGCCCCAGCTGTGGGTGGCCCCCTCCCCAAATGTGGGAAGGAGAGAACAGGAGGGAATCCACCACACAGGCAGAGGGATCAAGTTGCAGGCAACCTCATCAGGGGAGTCTGCTCCTTCCCCTCCCTCAGCCCCGCCTGCTGTCCTGGTCTGGACCCCCGGCAAAGGCAAGACTGAGGAGGCATCTACTGTCCTGGGGCCTCTGACCCACCGGGCCGGCTGACAGGGTCCCCAGGTGTCTTGTCAACTGAGGAGGGAACCACCTTCTCACCAACCTGCTCTTTCCTCTCCTGAGTGCCCTCTGTTTCCCAACACTTGGCACAGGCCCGATGCAGTAGCAAGCATAATACTTCCTGGGGAGGGCACCAACAGAAGGGCTTGGTGCCTATGGTTCCCGCTCTCTGGGCAAGGTCAGGGAAGAGGGTCTGCTCAGTTTGGCCTGGCCTCTAGGCATCCGAGGACTGACGGCCTTCTGTGTATGAATCAGCCCAAGGAGAATGCCTGGACGTCCTGATCCCCAGTTTAGAAAGGGCCCTGAAGCACAGACCACTCTGATTCAGGTTCAGAACCCACAGCAAACCTCTTGCCGAGAGCCAGCCCCACTGCAGACATACAGCAAAGATCCCCATCTGTGGTGCTTTATTATCATAATCATCAGGTATAAACAAATGGTATAAAAGGGCCAAATTCCTCTCCAAGCAGCTCCTCTGAATAAGTAAGACAACAGGATAAGGAAGGAAAAGGGGAGCCACGGACTGAGCCTGGCGAGCCTGGGCCGGTAACTCAACCCACGCGCAGCCCCCTGCTAATAGCCACTCCTCCGGGGTTGTCACTCCTCCAGGGTCGCTGCTTCACCTCTGTTAACAGGACACAGTCAAGGTATAAGCTCCACAAGGGCAGAAATGGTGTCTGACATTTTCAGTGTGTTTCCCAGGCGGGCCACACTGCCTGGCAGGTAATGGGTGCTCAATAAACCCAATACTAGAGGATGCAACGGACCCCCTAAGGAGCCATGACAGCAGTTATTTACAAAGGAAAGTCAGGCTTAGCAAGGCTGAGGAACTTGTTCAAGGTCACACAGCTGGTAGGCTGCAGGAACTGAACCCAAACAGTCTGGCTCCTTAGCCTGTGCGTCTCACCAATACACTCTGCTGCCTTCCACACACCTAGTATGAGCAAATACACATTCATGTATACACATCACACAAAACACTACCCACGTTCACATGCAACACACACAAAATGCAATTTCGATTCACTGTGCGTGCACACGCACGCACACAAATGTCCAGTTGTCAGTGGTGTCTTTGGCTGGCACCCAGAACAGGGAGGGGCTCACCTAGAGAAGGGAGAGCTCTGTGGGCCCAACCGGCCAGCCCAGAGATGCTCAGCCGTCACTTCCCCGCTGCCCCCCTTACCCTGCCTCTAGCTCTATTCCCTCCAGGGAGTCAAGTCCAATGCCGGGAGTCTACTGCAGCGCACAAAGTCCCGAGGGAATGTGTTGGACATGAAGATGTTGTTCTTGGCCACGATGGTGATGCCTGTATTGTCACAGATGATGCGGGGCAAGGAGATCTTGGCCAGGGCCTGCTGCTGCTGCTTGCTGAACACGCCCTGTTCTGCCACCAGAACCTGCACGGGAACACCCACGGCCACTGAGCCTGAGGCCCTCCTGGGCGGGGAGCACACCCACTGGCTGGAGCTGCTCCTGGGTGACAGAGGACCACGGTGGACAGCGGCCCCATGGCACAGGAGACCTCTAGGCCCTCAGGTAGCCCAAGGTGGGATTCAAACAAATAGAGCCCCACTCACAGCTGCCCAGGTGGCCCCCACAACCCACTCCCACTCCAGCAGCCTCCAGGCATCACTAATGACAGACAGGCCCACTCTCCCATGAGACCCTGGGCCCTGGACAGGGCTACGTTCAGGCGAGGAGATGGGATCTAGGGAGTGTGTCTCATTTGTCCACTCAGAGAGGGACACCTTGTTAAGAGTTTTTCCAAGGCACAGTTCGGGCCAAGTGAGAACTGGGTGTGACAGAGGTCAGGCCCACAGTGGAAAGAAAACAGGAGCGGCGGCTGGGGGGAAGCAAGGATGGGACCTTCTAATGGAGACTGGTGGCCCCGTGACCACACCCTGGACCTGGAGAAGCATGACTAAGGGTAGCATTTTCTCTCGTCCCTCTCCTTGACAACCACAGATCCCTCCTTTTTGCACCCTCAACAGCTTCAGGGTACATCAGTGATGACCTTGAGGCTTCCCAGAACACACTGGAAAATCACAGACTCCTTCTAGCAGGAGGAAGCGGGGGGTCCCCCGAGGGGCAGGGGCAGGGCCAGAGCTGCGAGGCCTCTGCCCTCACCGGTCGCCATCACGGAGCTTCCTGAATTGGATCCCAATGAGACAGGCGAGCAGTGGGCCCACGCGGCCATTTTTGTTCAAGGGCTCAGCCACGCCACCCATCCAGATGTCAATGTTGTTGGGCGTGCGGTACAGGGCCATCAGCCTTCTTGCCAGGTCCAGGTTCCTCAGGACTGTGCCCAGCTCACCCACCGTGTTGGGCTCTGGGAGCCCACAGAAGCGCCTCCAGGCGTTGTACCCTGTGTGGGAGGAGCGGAGGGTGGTTGTGGGTTGATCCAGAAAGCCCACTCTGCCAACACAGTGAGGCCACATACAGAGGTTCATGCAGG
This sequence comes from Madoqua kirkii, assembly GCA_006408675.1. Classification (NCBI taxonomy): domain Eukaryota; kingdom Metazoa; phylum Chordata; class Mammalia; order Artiodactyla; family Bovidae; genus Madoqua; species Madoqua kirkii. Next base: position 13,957 of record SJYC01141559.1, read on the forward strand.
AAAGGAGGGCACAAAGGGGCTGCTACCCATCTACAAACCCCCCAGGGAATCCTCTGGCCTCCCCGGGAGCCTGGGTGCAGCTGGGTCTCTCCAGGAGCCTCTCTGTCTTCCCCTACCCTTCCCACTCTAAGGTAAATCCTAAATTGTCATCACTCCCGCGGGGTCCAAGAACAGGCGCATCTCCTTGCGCCCGTGGAGATCTCAGGCCCGCGATGGGTGCAGTGTGTCTGGAAGGATCAGCCCCATACCAGCTGTCCCACAGTACAGGCATCAGCAGGGTGGTAGGCTGATCTGGGCTCCCATTCCAGCTCCCTGACTTGGCTGGAGAAACCGGGCAGGTTCTGAATTTCTCCAAACCTCAGTTTCCTCATGAGTAAAATGGTGGTGATTTAGTCGCTAAGTTGTGTCCAACTCTTTCGACCCCATGGACTGTAGCCCTCAAGGCTCCTCTGTCCATAGGGTTCTCCTGGTGAGAATATTGGAGTGGGTTGCCATTTCTTTCTCCACATCAGTAAAATGGAAGTGATAATAATCTCTTCCCCTCAGAATCCACATAAAATGAAGCAAAATGGATGGAGGTAGGTTTTCAGGGCAGCAGGGGCTCGTTGTTATTATGGTGATGCACTAAATTGGGGGGTTCCAGCAACACAAAGTAGGTGGAAGGTGCTGGAAATGGGGCAGAGGGGCCCAGGGGCCTGACCTCATGCTGCATCCTAAGAGCAAGTTTCTGAGGGTTGGCGATTGGGGGAGGGGTGGGGGGAGGGCGAGGGAGGTTTGCCCTGGTAGCTGGAGGCACTGGAGAGGCCAGGCACTGGACTGGGAGATGGGTGGGCCCGGGAGGCCAGGGCAACCCCCTCACCAGGGAGGCCGTGGTCGCGGCTGCGCTGCATGTTGAGCGCCGGCAGGTCCAGCCCGATCCTCATGACCTGCTCAAACAGCCGCTCCCGAATCTCGTCCACCGCGATTTGGTCTGGCGGTTCAGCTTCGCAGGGGTGGCCATGAGGCCCCGCAGGATGGGGTCGATGCCACCTGGAGCAAGAGGGGCACGCCAGGGGAAGGGTCCAGCTCGGTATCAGAGCTCAGACTGCAGGGAGCCGGACCCGGGGGCAGCGGCAAAGAGAGCTGAGCACATGTGGCTCCTGGCGCCAAAGTCCCCGGGTGGGCAGATCCTCACTGAGGCTCTGCGGCCTCGGGGATAAAGCCATTCAAACTCGTCAGGCTCAGATGCTCCCAGCCCTCCTGGGTCCCTGAGGATCCCAATGCACAGGAAGGAGCCAGCTCCCTATAAGCTGTCTCAGCTCACTCTCTGTTGTTCAGTGTGCAAGCAGAGTCAGGTGAACCAGGCCGGAAATCAGATGCCCCGAAGACGGAAGGAAAGACCATTTATTCCGCCCTAGCTCCCTGTGACCAAGTCCACGCCCACCCCACCTTCGGCTGCCAGTTCACTCCCTCGCTCCCGGACAGGGTCTTGCTCACCTTCGAGCACAACCCTCCAGCTGGCAAAAAAGACCCTGCTCAGCGGCACGCGGGGGTTGGGCTGCGCAGGTTGGTATCGACTGTTCAGGCGGAACATGAAGGGTTGGATGAGGGTGTGGCCGTAGCGGAAGGCGATGGAGAAGACGTTGGAGATGCGCGGGTCCACCGAGTCGTTGTAGCAGCGGTATGGGGGCAGGTACTTCCGCATGGCCTCCGGCCCCAGCACCAGGGGCAGGTAATCCCGGTAAGTGATGATCTAAAGGAAAGTCACTCAGAGTGGCCTCTCCACTCACCCTTCCCTGCGTATTCTTCACCGGCTCCTGACTCGGAGGGATCCCTCCCTCACCTAAGGCCAAGGATTTGCCTTCCACAGTACTGGACCTGGGTCCCACAGAGTGGGACCAAGTGGCATAAACAGGGCTTGAGTGCTTGCCTGCTGTGTGACCTTAGGCCAGTTATTAACCTCTCTGAGCCCCAGTTCCTCAAATGTAAATTACAGGTAATTATGCTGCACTCGCCTTAGAGGATTAAATAATAAAAGGTTTTGTGAGTCCTTTCATAGCTCCCTTGCCCTTGAGTTATTCCTGTCTTATTTCTCTTATACGGAGGAGGCAATGGCAACCCACTCCAGTACTCTTGCCTGGAGAATCCCATGGATGGAGGAGACTTGTGGGCTGCAGTCCATGGGGTCGCTAGGATTCGGACACAACTGAAGCGATTTAGCAGCAGCAGCAGCATTTCTCTTAACTAGCATACTCCTTGAAGGCAAGGGTTGGATCTCATTTCTCTTGAAATTACTCAGTAGGCAACAAAGTGCCTGGCTCACAGTAGGGTTCAATCTAGTGTCTGTAGACAGAGGGGAGGCAAAATGGAAAAGGGCCACCCTAGGTGATTTCTCGCAGTGAAATGAGAGGAGAGGGAACAGACACACTCTAGATTCTAGACTCTGGAATCTCCTCTCAGAGTTAAACAAATCTCATTTAAGTTCTTAGTGCCAATGGAAAACTGGTTACCCTAGTCACCCTCAGCACCAGCAACTCTCTCCACTGCAAAGCTGAGGAGTATTAACAAGCAGTGTGCATGTGTGCGTGTGTGGTGTGTGCACTCGAGTGCATGTTCATGGCCTGGGAGAGGATGAGGATGCTGGAGCATCAAAACTTGGGAGAAAGGAAATCCCCTGGCAGTCCAGTGGTTTGGACTCTGTGTTTCCATTGCAGGGGGTACAGGTTCAATCCCTGGTTGGGGGACTAAGATCCCAAAAGCTAAATAGCGCAGCCAAGAAATAAATAAAGCATTTAAATATTTCCCCCAAAATTGGGAGAACACAAGCGAGGATAAGAAGAGTGGGTGAGCTGGGATAGAGCCGTAAAAAAGAGGGAATGTGTAAAGGAGCCAAGAGTGACAATGTGATGAAGGAAAGAATAAGAATTTACTGAACACCTACTGTACGCCTGGTGGCTCAGCTGCTAAAGAATCCGCTGCAATGCAGGAAACCTGGGTTTGATCCCTGGGTTGGGACGATCCCCTGGAGAAGGGAAAGGTTACCCACTCCAGTATTCTGGCCTGGAGAATTCCAGGGACAGGGGAGCCTGGTGGGCTGCCGTCTATGGGGTCCCAGAGAGTCAGACACGACTGAAGTGACTTAGCAAGCAAGCAAGCAAGCAAGCAACATGCAGCAGAGGAACTTTGGCATCCCAAGTCTGCCGCCCCTGGCATCACAGATGCCCAGACTGCCTACCTGGACCATGGCTCCCAAGATCTTTCGCGCTTCCTGATAGAGCCTCTCTCCATCCCAGTGGGCATTCAGGCGCTTGAGCTCTGTGGCCAGCCGGTTGTGCTCCCGCACCAAGAGTATGTGCATGGAGGCGAGCTCAGGCATCTCACTCGCACGGGAGTCCCCTTGGGGAAGCAAAAGCTAGTGTCATTCTTAAGACCTCCCTCCCAAAAAGGACTTGCTCCACTGAAACTCCCTCTGGGACCAAGGCCTCAAATGCTGTTTATCTCCACTCAACTTTTCACGCCATGCTCAGTCTGCACCCCAGCTAGGAGGTCTCCCTTGATTCCCTGGGCCACCTTAGCAGCTCTTCAGTGCTGGCCGGGGATGCACATTTACTAAGCATCAGATCTGATGCAAGACTTGCCACCTCCCCATACCTGAGACTGCCAGCACCTGGAGGACAAGGACCATGGCTTGCACCTTTTCGTATCTGACCCTCCCACCCAACGCACACACAAACACATGGGGTTTAACACACTGCCTGGGACAAAATAGGCGATCCATGAGCACTGCTTGACTGACATTTTCTTGATTCAGGGAAGGCCAAAAAAGTAGCAGACATGTTGGCTCTCCCTGTTTTCCTGCCCATGTCAGACACAGCAAACGATCACAGGCTTTAGTCCTGACAAAATTAGATGCAGACTTCCCTGGTGGTCCAGTGGTTAAGAATCTGCCTGCCAGTACAGGGGACATGGATGTGATCCCTGGTCTGGGAAGATCCCACATGCCATGGGGCAACTCAGTCCGTGTACCACAACTACTGAAGTCTGCATGCCCTAGAGTCTGTGTTTCCCAACAAAAGAAGCCACACAGTGAGAAGCCACACACTGTGCCTAGAGTAGTTCCCGCTTGCCACAACTAGGGAAAGCCTGCACACAGTGGTGAGGCACGGAAGACCCAGCACAGCCAAAAATAAAAATCAACAAAAAAATAACATGAAAAAAGAAAGTGGATGCAACCTCAGAATCCTTCTTATCTCTAGAAAGCCACCACCACCTGCTCAGAGCTGCCATTCCCACCTTACTACATGCTAACTCTGCAGCCTGCTTGGGAGATGGAGTCAGGGCACAGGATGTTTGAAGGCCACACTTGAGACTGTTCAGAAGAACCAAGAGTGACCCTCTGATCCCTCGTGCTAAGTTGCATCAGTCGTGTCCGACTCTGTGTGACCCCATAGACGGCAGCCCACCAGGCTCCCCCGTCCCTGGGGTTCTCCAGGCAAGAACACTGGAGTGGGTTGCCATTTCCTTCTCCAATGCATGAAAGTGAAAAGTGAAAGTGAAGTCGCTCAGTCGTGTCCGACTCTT
>SJYC01141561.1:0-19986 GCA_006408675.1 Madoqua kirkii
CTCATGCGAAGAGTTGACTCATTGGAAAAGACTCTGATGCTGGGAGGGATTGGGGGCAGGAGGAGAAGGGGACGACAGAGGATGAGATGGCTGGATGGCATCACTGACTCGATGGACGTGAATCTGAGTGAATTCTGAGAGTTGGTGATGGACAGGGAGGCCTGCGTGCTGTGATTCATGGCATCGCAGAGTCGAACACGACTGAGCGACTGAACTGAACTGAACTCCCATCCTGGGGTAGCCTCTGGAGGGCGCTGCTGAGACTGCTACATTTTAAGACTACAGTCCTTTGTGGAAGACACCCTCCACCCACACACACTGCCCTCCTCCCCACTTTACCATCACAAACATCCCTACTCCTAAGGTGAAGTCCAACTGTCAGTGGGGTAACGGGCTCTCTCTACTACTGCTTGCAAAAAAGTTTATCTGTCTGTGGGGTAACGGGCTCTCTCTGCTACTGCTTGCAAAACAGTTTATTCTTTCTTAATGCTTTTTAGGAAACAGTTCAGTTGGCATTACAGTGCGTGTGTGGCTGGAGTGAAGGAGGTTATGGAAGCTGGGGAGGGGGTAAGGACAGTGACCCCTCAAACACCCGAACTGCACCCAGTCCAAAGTCTTTGCTTTCTCTCTCCTTCAAGTTTTAAAAATTAATATAGAAGTATGCACATAATTCATACCTGGATATATTTTGAATAAAATTAAAATGTTGCAGGTCAGTTTCTGGATTAGATTATTGCATCATTTTCTATTGTAGTACCTTCCCCCCACTCTTGAGACATAAATATTGTTGTCATTTCTGTGTTTGTCCTTCCAAATCTTTTTACCTTACATTCATTTATGCGGGTAGATCTGTGGGAAGTATTCTTGTTTGTTTATTTTTCCATAAATGATATGACATTATACATACTGCTCAGCAGCATGCTTCTCTCACTCAACAGTACCTCTGCAGATCTGTAATCATGTGTTACTTACAAAACTGTCTCACTTGAGACCCGACAGACACAGGTTTGATCCCTGATTTAGAAAGACCCCCTGGAGTAGGAAATGGCAACCTGCCCCAGTATTCTTGCCTGGAAAATCCCATGTACAGAGGAGCCTGCCAGGCTGCAGTCTATGGGATCTCAGAACAGACATTCCTGAGCGACTGAGCATGCACACACGGTATTCTTTAGATGATATGCCACCACTAAGCAACTCTTCATCATTGTTGGCAGCTGACACTTTTCCATTTTTCACCATTAAGGACAGTGTGGCAAGAGCCTCTTTGTGTGCAAACATGTGTTCTCCAGAGTAAAGACTGAGAAGTAGGGCATAGGTTTTATGCGTTTTAAATGTTTCATAGATATTTCCAAAAAAGTAAAATTCTTGTAGGCGAAGATTAGAATCACATTATTGGTTCAGATTTTACTTCTTTGATTAATAGTTAGTTTGTGCATCATTTTAGTCGTATTCAGTTCTGTAAATTTCCTGTTTGGTTTTCTCCATTTTCCTACTGATTATCACTCTTTTATTGAAGTGTAAAGTTATTATATGTTCTGGATAAATAGTACTCTGTCACTTGGCATGTGTGTTGCTAATATTTTTTAACAGTCTTGTCACTTTTCATTAATTTTTTGTAGGGTCTCAATTTTGAGGTGGTCTGATTTATCAGTCTTTTCCTCTATGGAATTTTCTTTTCAGACTTAAGAGGATCTACCTTTTTTCAAAAATCATAAACTTATATATCCTCCTGTGTATTTTTCTGAAAGCTTTGTCATTGTTGTTCAGTCTCTAAGTTGTGTCTGACTCTTCGTGACCCCATGAACTGCACCAAGCTAGGCTTCCCTGTCCTTCACTATCTCCTGGAGTTTGTTCAAACTCATGTCCATTAAGTCAGTGATGCTATCCAATCATCGCATCCTCTGTTGCCTTCTTCTCCTCCTGCCCTCAATCTTTCCCAGCATCAGAGTCTTTTCTAATGAGTCAGTTCTTCACATCAGGTGACAAAAATATTGGAGCTTGGATTGATAAATCATCTGGAATTGTTATGAGTGAATAGTGTAAGGGAGAGAGCTACCTTCATTTCTTTCCAAATGGAAAGCCAGTTGTCCCAGTGCCTTTAACTGAATAATCTGTTATTTCTCCACTGAACTGAGATGCTATTTTTATCATTTACGATAAATGTGTGTGTTTCTAGATTATTCTGTTCTATTGATCTACTAGTCTCTTTATCTGTTTCTATGTCAATATTTAATCATTGCAGTTGCCATAACTTTGTAATATGTTTTGATTTCTTCTAAGATAAATTCTCCTTTCTATTCTTCTTTTTCAAAAGAATCCTCAACGTTCTTAACATTGTGGTCTCTTGTGAACTTTTGAGTGTCTAGTTCCATGAGAAAGACAATAGCATTTCATTAATATTATACTCAACTTATGAATAAATTTGGTGACAATTGGCATCTTATGATAGCAAATCTTTCCATCCATGCACATTCGTCCATTTAACATGTATTTACTTAACATGTCTGTGCGAGCCCTGTTCTTGGCGCTGGGGATATAGCAATTAACAAATTCTTGCTCTCTTGGAGTTTACATTCTTGAGAAATATAGTATACCATTTTATTTAAGTTTACTTTTATAGCCTTGATTGAAGTGTTATTGTTTTACCCTCTTGTTAGGTTTATTCCTAAATGCTTTCTTTTTGAAAAATGTATATAAATTTGATCATTGAGTTTCTGCACAGAACCTATAAAATCTATAATAATAAATATTCTCTTTCCCTTAAAAGCTTTCAGTTTAAGTACTTTTAAAGAAAAGAATTTAGCATGTTTCTTTTGGGTTTCTTTAGACAGTAGATTCATAGAGTTGAAAAGCATTGGACATTTTTAACCCTCTATTCTAGAAAGGTTGCACTTCCTACTTAATGAACAAGATTCAGAATTTTTAAAGAGTGAGCATTCAGACTTTGTTAGGTTCAAATAATGACTTTCAAATTTGTTTACGATAGTATGGTAAAAGTAAAGACGGGTTAAGTTACATGACTACGCAAATATTTAATGGTTATTCAGTTAATTCCTTTTACACTTGTGATTTTTGGTGGGAGGGGGAGGGCAGAGGGCTGGGATAAGTGGTAAGCTTCCATGAGACAAAGTTCTACAAAATGACACTAAAAATAAGCAGCACAAAACTCAAAGTAAAATAGTTCAACAGCATCTTTATCAATCAGAGAAACTAGTTAAAATTTTAAAGGATGGATAAAGCCAGTGCCAGACAATGTGTGAAAAAATAAGTGTAGATTGGCTCTGTGCCATGGGACGGCAGTTTGGCACTATCAGTCAAAATCTAAAATGCACACTTGCTCTGACTCAACATTTCTACTTTCAGAAAGGAATTTACTTTTCAGATGCATTCTTAGGAAAACAGAAAGATACCTGCACAAGAGTGTTCATTTCAGCCTCATTTGCAGCAACCAAGAAGACTATAAACAAGCCAAATGTCCTCAACAAATTTTAGCCATATTGTGGCACGTCTACATAATAGTGTTTTATGCAGCCTTTAAGCCTAACAAGGGAGGTCTATATGTAGCAATAAAGCTACACTGGGACTTCCCTGGTGGTCCTGTGGTTGAGAATCCATCTTGCGGTTCAGAGGATGGGGGTTTGATCCCTGGTCCGGAAACTAAGGTCCCACTTGCCTCGAAGCAACTAAGCCCACCTGCTGCGACTACTGAAGGCCTTGAGGTCTAGAGCCCACAGCACAGCTAGAGACTCTGTGCACTGCAACGAAAGATCCAGTTTGCTGCTGCTAAGACCCAACACAGTCAAATAAATATTTTTTTTAAGATAGTTTAAAAAAGAAAGAGATGTTGCTGAAAGGAAAGAACTAATTATAAAACATTGGTTGACTTGCTAAGTTGTGTCTGACTCTTGCAACCCCATGGACTGTAGCCCACCAGGCTCTCCTGTCCATGGGATTCTCCAGGCAAGCATACTGGAGTGGGTTGCCATTTCCTCCTCCAGGGGATCTTCCCAAACCAGAAATCAAACCTGGGTCTCCTGCATTGTAAGCAGGTTCTTTACCAGCTGAGCTACAAGGGAAGCCCTGTAAAACATTATATATAGCATAATGCAATTTATACAAAGCACACACACTCACATGCCATGTATAAGCACACACATATTTTAAATATGTATAGAACATTCTAGAAGCAGACACAGAAGCCTATTAGCAGTGGTTACCTTTGGAGGAATGAAACTGAAAAGGCTGAGGCAGTGGAGGCTTTACTTTAAAGTCAATACCCGTCTGAGAGTTTTACCAGGAAAAATATAATTTTACCACAAAAGATTAATAATCTCTCCCTCCTCCTCAACCTTCCTTCAAAGTAGCAAACTTTGATTTGTTGTACATGATCTGCAGTTTTGGATTACTTTTACTTTTATTTCTTAAAAAGTCAAATGTTATCAAAGATTGAAATGATAACCTTGGCACACATGGCATTTAGGATTAAAGGCCTCCCGTGTGGGAGACTTCAGTATCGTAAATGATAATTTAAGTATAGTATAGCACCCAAGTCCAAATTTCTTTCTCTTCAATACTTGGAAGATTTGTTGTTGTTGTTCCGTCAGTATGCTGTGCCCAACTCTTTGCAATCCCATGGACTGCAGTACACCAATACTTGGAAGATATTGCTCTATTATCTTTATGCATCTAATATTGCAGTCAAGTTCTCTGTCACAAGTAGACTTCCAGCTCCTGAAATTCTGCTAGCCCCGATTTCAGACAAAGCAGAATTAACATGGGTTACAGGATCTATCAGCCAAACTTGACCATGGAGATATCATGGAGGTGAGACATGGAAGTGAAATTGTTGTAGAGCAAGAAAATATAATTTTACCACAAAAAAGCTGTGGGAAATCCCCCAAAAAGGCAATGGCACCCCACTCCAGTACTCTTGCCTGGAAAATCCCATGGATGGGAGGAGCCTGGTGGGCTGCAGTCCATGGGGTCTCAAAGAGTCGGACACGACTGAGCGACTTCACTTTCCCTTTTCACTTTCCTGCACTGCAGAAGGAAATGGCAACCCACTCCAGTGTTCTTGCCTGGAGAATCCCAGGGACGGGGGAGCCTGGTGGGCTGCCGTCTATGGGATCGCAGAGTCAGACACGAGTAAAGCGACTTAGCAGCAGCAGCAGCAGTGAGAAACCCCCAGGGACGCAGAAGGATCCTGGAACCTGGTGGGGAAGGCAGAGAGCAGGTAAGACCAGGACCAGGCATCTCCAGCAGGGGAGAGGGCTAAGGAGAACTTTCTAGTTATGCCCTCCTCTCTGCAGGGACTGCAGGCAGGAAAAAGCCCCTTGAGACCAACAAAAGTGTGTGAGAGAGGGCATTACACAGAGGTGCTGGATCCTGGTCACATTCAGAAACAAGAGGTCCTTTCCTCTGCCCTGAGGACCAGAGTTCCATGACCCAAGGGAAGGCTCTTAACAGAGAATGGAGACTCCCTGATGGGTAAGGGCCCATGGCTGAGGGCAGGTAGGAAACGGAGAATGGATGAGCCCAGATGTTAACCCCAGAATCTCTCTTGCACATGAGTCTCCCACCGTCGCCACTTCTCTTTACCCAGTACACACTCCTCAATTCAGCATAAGGGACTCAGCCTGGAGAGGAGGCTTTCGTCCTCCTCCCAGCTCATCACCATGTAGAATTTATCCCAGAAAAAGTAAAGTTGATTCAACACTCCAAAATCAATCAGTGAGATTCACCACAACTAAGAAAACTGGGGCCATCTCTCATTAGATGCCAAAAGAGCATCTGACAAAATCCAACATCCATTAGTGATTGTTTGAAAACAAAACTTCTCGGCAGATGTGAGAAAAGAGAACTGTCCTACACACTGCTGGGGAGTGGGAGGGAGGGCAAATGTAAGCTGGTGCCGCCACGATAGAAAACAGTATGGGGGTTCCTTGAGAAACTAAGATAAATAGGGAATTCCTTGGCCATCCAGCAGTTACGACTCGGCGCTTTCACTGTCTGGCCTGGTTCAGTCCCTGGTCGGGGAACTGAGTCCAGCAAGCTGCATGGCCTGGCCAAAAGAAACCTAACATACAGTTGCCATATGATCAGTAATACCTAGGCACATATCCAGAGAAAACTGCTATTCAAAACGATACATGCGGGACTTCCATGGGGGTCCAGTGGTTAAGAATCTGCCTGCCAGTGGGGTTCACTCCTTGGCCCAGGAAGATTCTACAGTCATGGATCAGCTAAGTCCACGCACCACAGTTACTGAAGCCCACACTCTCTGGAGCCTGTGCTCCAGAGACACCACGGCAATGAGAAGCCTGTGCACTAAAATGAAGAATAACCCCTTGCTTGCCACAACTAGAGAAAGCCCACGCGTAGCAACAAAGACCCAGCACAGCCAAAAATAAATAAATAATTTTTTAAAAGAAAAGTAGAATGATAACAAATTGGAAAAAATAAAATAAAAAAATTTTTAAAAGGTATGTGCACCCCAATGTTCATAGCAGCACCTTTTACAATAGTCAAGACAAAGAGACAACCTAAATGTCCATAGGCAAGTGAATGGATAAAGAAATGATATGTATACACAATGGAATATTATTCAGCCCTAAAAAATGAAATAATGCCATCTGCAGCAACCTGGGGAGACCTAGAGATTATTATGCTAAGCTTGAAGTAAGTCAGACAGAGACAGACAAATATATGATATCACTTGCACGTGGAATGTCAAATGTGATACAAATGAGTTTATTTGCAAAACAGAAACAGACTCACAGACAGAAAACAAACTCATGGTTACCAGAGGGGAAATCTAAGGAGGAAAAATTAGGAGTTTGGGATTAGCGAATGCAAGCGACTATATATAAAATAGATAAACAACAAGCTCTTACAATATAGTACAGGGAACTGTATTCAATATCTTCTAACAAGCCATTATGGAAAAGATCTTGATAAAGAATATATATTTAAAAATTAAAATAAATTAAGACTGATTCTCTTAATTTTTAATTAATTAACTTTTTGAAGTATAGTTGATTAACAATGCTGTGTTAGTTTCTGGTGTACAGCAAAATGATTCAGTTATATATCTTTTTTTTTTTTTCAGTTCTCTTCCCTTATAGGTTATTACAAAATATTGGGTGTGGTTTCCTTTGCTATACAGTAGGTCATTATTGGTTATCTATTTCATATGTCGGAGAAGGCAATGGCACCCCACTCCACTACTATTGCCTGGAAAATCCCATGGATGGAAGAGCCTGGTAGGCTGCAGTCCATGGGGTCGCTAAGAGTCGGACACAACTGAGTGACTTCACTTTCACTTTTCACTTTCCTGCACTGGAGAAGGAAATGGCAACCCACTCGTGTTCTTGCCTGGAGAACCCCAGGGACGGGGGAGCCTGGTGGGCTGCCGTCTCTGGGGTCGCACATATGTATATGTTAATCCTAAACTCCTACTTTATGCCTCCCCTTGGGCTTCCTTTGTATCTCAGTTCATAAAGAATCTGCCTGCAATGCAGGAGACCTAGGTTCGATCCCTGGGTCGGGAAGATCCCCGAAAGAAGGAAATGACTACTCACTCTAGTATTCCTGCCCAGAGAATCCCATGGACAGAAGAGCCTCACAGTCTAAAGTCCATGGGGTCTCAAGAGTCAGACACAACCCAGTGACTAAACCACCACCACCGACTTCCCCTTTGGTGACCATAAATTTTTTTTCTATTTGAGTCTGTTTCTATTTTGTAGGTAAGTTCATTTGTATCATTTTTTAAATTCCATATATAAGTGATTTAATATGTATTTGCCTTTTCCTGGCTGGCTTACTTCACTTAATATGATAATCTTTAGGTCCTGTTGCAGCAATCTATGTTGCTGCAAATGGTCTTATTTCATTCTTTTTTATGGTTGAATAATAGTCCACTGTGTCTGTGTCTATGTGTGTGTGTGTGTACCACATTTTCTTTATACTTTTCTCTGTCGATAGGCATTTAGGATGCTTCTATGTCTTGGATATTGTAAATAGTGCTAAAATGAACATTGGGGTGCATGTATCTTTTTGAATTATGGTTTTCTTTGGATCTATGCCCCAGGAGTGGGATTGCAGTTATACGGTAACTCTGTGTTAGTTTTTTAATTGATTTGTTTAGTTTTATGGACGCACATTGCTGCACTGGGGCTTTCTCTATTTGCGGCGAGTGCGTCTACTCTTTGTTGTGGTGTGTGGGCTTCTCGCTTCAGTGGCTGTCCTTGTGGTGGGGCCTGAGCTCTGGAGCTTGCAGGCTTCAGGAGTTGTGGTGCATAGGCTTATTTACTCCATGTCGTGTGGAATCTTCCAGGGCCAAGGATCGAATCTGTGCCCCCTGCACTTGCAGGCGGATTCTTAAACCACTGGACCACCAGGGTAGCCCCATTTTCAGTTTTTTAAGGAACCTCCTCCATACAGTTCTCCATAGTGACTGCACCAATTTACATTTCCACCAACAATGTAGGAAGGCTCCTTTTTCGCCATACCCTCTCCAGCATTGATGTTTGTAGATTTTTTGATGATGGCCATTCTGATGGGTGTGGGGTGACACTTCATTGCAGTTGTGATTGAATGTAGATTCTCTTTAAAATAAAACAAAACAAAAAACACTTTCTGCAAATGAGGGATAGAAGAGAACTTCCTCAAACCAGACAAAGGGCATCTACCAAAAAACCCTATCGCTAACATCATAATGGTAACAGACTGAAGGCTTTCTCTGTAAGACCAGAAACAAAGCAAGTGTGTCCTTTTCCTGTATTTCTATTACGCATTGGACTGGAAGTTCTATCAGTGCAGTGAGGCAAGCAAAAGAAATTAAATGCATCAAAATTTGAAAGGGAGAAAGGAAACTGTCTTTGTTTATATACAGTATGATCACATGTGTAGAGGATTCAAAGGAATCTATAAAACAGCTGCTAGAACTAATAAGTGGGCTTAGTAAGGTTGCAGCATGCAAGCCCAAAACACAAAACCCACTTGTGTTTCTGTTTTCTAACAACAAAGCATCAGAAACTGGAATTTAAAGTAATAGTACCATTTATAATTGTATCAAAAGTATCAAATAATCAAGGATAAATCTGACAAAGATGTACACAGTCTATACTGAAAACTACAAAATATGGCTAAGAGACATTATAGACATACGTAAACAGAGAGATAGGTTTTGCTCATAGGTTCACATCATTCAAGTGTCAGTTCTTCCCAAATTGATCTGTGTGTTGTCTTGCCTCCTTGCCTTAGTAGTTGAGAGTCCCTGTAAAACATCTGGGTGGGTACTGTTGCTGACTTGGAGGGTTTCAGTGAGACAGGGAGGTGGGAACACTGTGCTCACATTGGTGGCGCCTTCCCTGGGCAATGATGCTTCTGGTTCCTGCCAGGGTTCTGCCAGCCATTTACCATCTGGTCTCTGGTCCAAGCTGCCACTCCAACTGTTTTCATTAAAGGCAGCCATCCTCACCTTTGCCCCTTGGCCCATGGAGAGGAGAATGTGCAGCCATCAGCCCGGAGGCTCCCCACGTGGAATCCCAACTAATCATGCCATCACAGCCCCTGTGGTCCTTCGGCTGTCGGTGCCTCCTCTAGGTGCAGAGCTGTGCAGAAGTCTCCTGAGCTCTGCTTTGAGGTTTCTAAATGTGATTTCTCATCTGTTTTCTTTTTTTCTTGTAAGATCGAGTGATTGATTTAGCTGTGCTCAGTCTTAGTTGTGGCATACGGGATCTTGTTCTCTGACCAGGGATCAAAGCCAGGCCCCCTGCATTGGGAGCTTGGAGTCTTAGCCACTGGACCACCAGGGAAGTCTTCCCATCTGTTTTCTGTCTTTTCTGAAATCCTGCTGTTTCTCATCTAGTGGGAGTCCCCCTTCTTCAAATGGAGCTATGTATGCTGTTCATTTGGGTGTTTGGCTGGTTTTTATTACCTCTATTATTCCTATAAATTTGGTCCAGGAGAACCAAGATTGTGGTGTGTATTCAGGTCAGTCCACCACCTTGAAACTGGTGCCTTCTCTCCTCCTGTCTCCGCACTCCCTTCCCAGGTCTCTTTCTTCCTCCAGGATCCTGACCCAACTCTCAACACCTGACCCAGTGATCAAGAAGTCAGAAAGCCCCCAAACCTTCTTGAGAAAACAATTACAGAGCTGCTTGATCTTCTTGGTGTTCATTGGTTTTACCCCTGGTCACCCTCAGATGTTAACCTCTGGATTCTAAAGTGGAGTCCAAAGCCACCCCTCGGGGTCCTTCATCCCAAGTAGAGCCCAGCATGGGTTTTGTGAAAATAGACTTTATTATAATAAAATGTCTTTTTAAACAAATGCCCCCACCATTCCACACCCCTGGAGACCAAGGTGGGGGTGGGAGTTCAAACAATCTCCCACCACAGCAATGGAAACATGCAGAGACACTCGCCCAGCCAGAGTGTGAGGCAAAGGGTGCTGAGGGGAGGAGCGGGACAAACCCCCACCCCACTCTGAACAGGGAATGTATGAAAATAGTTGCATAAATCTGTCCTCTCCCCCAGCCCCCAGACTCCAACAGGGGCCAGAGGAAAAACGATGCAAAAGAGAAGTTGAATCCGATGAGCAAAATAAGGCAAACCCAACCCTGCTTTCTGCCCACAGGCCTCGGGTCTTGGGTCTCAGGTCTTGCAGGGCGGGTGTGGAGGGGCGCTGTGGGGCGGGGTCAGGCCTGCTTTGGCTTGGCCTTTCTCCATCCCCAGCCTGTGCGGTGGAAGCGAGAGGGAGGAAGCTGGGCTGAGGCACTGAGTATGTACATCTATATACACAGCTCCGCCCCCGGAGTGAGGGGCTCGGCAGAATCCAGTGCAAACTTTCCTTCAGGGAGGGAAGACTTGAAGAGGACGGCCAGCACCGCCAGAGGGAATAGGATCTCCCCGAGCCAGGCGTGTGGAGGCCGAGAGGGGACTAGCATAGCGCAGCGGACATCAGGCGCAGATGAGTGAACCAGGAGTGACAAGTCCATGTCCCCAGCCGGCTCCGGGACCAGGTGCTCAGCCCCTGGACTCGCTCCCATGCCGGGGATCAGGGTCCCCGCCTGTAAGAGGACGATGCCCATCTAGAGGACTAGCCGCTCCTCTAGCTCTGACCTTCACTGGGTCTGAGTCCTGTCCCAGCACGACGGCTTTCACTCGGGAGAACCAGAGTCCAGGGTCTTCCCCGAGCAGCTGGGGCCTCCGTGAGACCACAGCATCACTCCTTCTTCCTCCAGCCCAGTTTCCTGAGGAGCTGCTTCCCCTGGAGAGGAGAACCCACACCTTCCTGCTTGGGCCCTGTGGCAACCCTGGTTCAACCCTGGGGAAGCGGTGAGGGCCAGGAGCACAGGGCAAGCCTGGGGGCCCTGGGGGCCCCTGGGTTGAGCTGACCCAATCCTAGAAAGTAAGAGAAAAGGAGCAAGGTCAAGGCCTGACCCCCACCCCACCCTGCCTCCTTTACCCCACGACCTCAGGAGACCACAGACCCCAGGTCATCACAGAAGCACAAGCGTGAACCAGAACCCACGGTCCGGCTGCCACCCCATGCAGAGCACCAAGAGGGCACGATGATGGGGGAGCACGGAGCTGGCAGTCAGAAGGAACAGACAAGGAGGCTCAGTTCTGCTTCGGTTCTCTTGGACGGGGGCAAGCCCCTCCCCTCCTCTGGGTCTCTCTGCAGGATGCTGGGCTGATGGAGTTCAAGAGCCCTTGGACTTGACCCTTGGGACGGGTGCTCCAACACCCTCCCCCACCGTCATCCCCTCCCAACCAAAGGGAGAGCAAGGACAGGGATGCTGGAAGGAGCCAGACACTCCAGGGAAGGTGGCTCCTGCACCACCGCACAGATAAGCAGGCCCATGTGGTGTCTGAGGGCCTTCAGGGAGGGGAGGAGTGCCCACTCCACGGTGAGACTCTTCCTTGGATGGCCCCAGAGAGGGCTGCAGGGAGGCAGGGCCAGAGGCACTCACACTCACCACGAGCTCTCTCCAGAGAGCGCTGCTCCCCGCCCGCCCCTCCCTGCCCTTAGCATGCCTCCTCTGCAGAATCTCCTTGTTCCATGAGCCGCCAGGAGCGGCTCCCTCTGCCACACGCCCACTCAGATTGAGCTGTAAGTGGCCTAAACACAGGGACTGGACAAACAAGAGAGCCACGCAGACGCCTCCCCCCACCCGCTGAATTCCCATGCCCCCTCTGTGACCTCCTGTGCCTGGTACAGCCCCGTCAGGTCCTGCCAGCCTATGTGTTCTCCACCTCTGCCCCCTACTCCCTTCCTCAAACCCCCGCTTCACCAGGGCCTGGCAGTCTACTGGCAGAACCAATCACAGAGCCCAGGAGCCAGGTGCCCAGCCTGGGACCCACCTCCACCTAAGGCCCTGGTGATCTGGCAGGGCTGCCGCAAAGAGGTCTGCTGGCACCCAGAGGGGGCTTCCCAGGTGGCGCAAGTGGTAAAGAACCCGCCTGCCAACACAGGAGATATAAGAGACGTGGGCTCAACTCCTGGAATTGGGAAGATGCCCTGGAGGAAGGTAGCACCCAGAGGTTAAAGAATCTCTTTCCAACTAGCCAGGGCTGATGGCTGGCCAGGGTGGGGAGGAGATCGGAGGCCCTTACCACTCCCGCCCAGGGCTCCCGGGAGGGAGGGCTTGCTGGGAAGACACACGGAGGGCCCCCAGAAATGAATAGTTTGAGGTTATCCATGGACTCCAACAGTTTAAACCTCCCTTTTTATACCCACCCCTCCACCCCCCACAAGAAAATGGAAAGTTGGACATAAAATCATGCCTCTGATGCCCTTAAAAGGTCATGATACAGAGGACAAGGGTGGGGAGATGGAGACTATTATTACTGGTGGCGTTAGTATCATTCTTCTGTCACCAATAATAATCACAATATTATAATACCATAGTCATATAGTATCATAATACACAGATGAGCCACAATGCGGATGTCACACACAACATTCTACGAGCCGCATGTGCTACAGAATATGAAGAGTCAGCTAACATGGGACAGTACATACTAGGATGACATGTGCTCCTAAGGCAGCTGGCACTGCCCTGAATAAAGCAAGGGGAGGGGCCGACCTGAGTTCCAAAGTGGGCTCACGGCAAGAGCTCCCTCCCCTGTTCTTGGAAGAAGGTGGACAAGCCCGTGGGGCTCCTGTGTCTGAGACAAGGAGCACTATCTGATCGTGTGAGATGAGGAACAGGGTGACATGGACCCAGGGGGTCAGTCCCCACTTACATGTCGCTCTCTCTATATATATCTATCTCCATCTAGCACTGGACTCTTCTCCTCCTCGTTCTCTAAGAACAGGGAACAAAGAGGGGAAATGGGTTACTGGCAGACCACGAGCTTTCCACCCAGTCTCTGGCCACCGGGGCCAATAGGTCCTGCTTGCACAGCCCCTGACTCTGGAACTAGCGCAGATAGAGGCCCAGGGCTTTCCGGTCGGGGCCCAGCCCCCTCACCCTCTTCGTGCCCTGGGAGCCTGTGAGTGTACTCCACCCACCCAGGAATTGGGGCCTTGCTGGGCATCTGGCTTTAAAAAGTGCCTGGGAGCCGGGGAGCTGCAGCAGGGGATCAGGGAGGGTCCCTGTGATGGGGGCCGTGATGGCGAGAGGTGTGGGAGACTCACGGGTCCTTTTCCAGGGACCCTCCCCTGCACTGGCTGGGGCTGTGGACAGCCGGGTCAGATGAGATGGGCATCAAGGTCTCGGTCTTGCCCCACCATGCAGAGGGGCACATGCTGGGGTCAGGGGGGGAGGCGGGGGGAGCCACCCTGGCTGGGTTCCCTCTGGCCATGGGCACAACCCCCTCTTGGGCACCGTGGGCACCTGGGCCGCTGCACGCAGCTGCACCCCTCCCATGACACAGCGTAGAGACCCAACTGCTGAGCCTGGAGCCCAGGTCTTCACTGACCTGGCCCTCGGATGGGGCTGCCCCAGGCTCCCTGTCTGAGCCACCTGCCTCAGGCCCAGGGCCCTCCAGGAAGTTGGATGGAACCAGGCCCTGCTGTCCATTCAGCTCCCCCTGGGGAGGAGATGTGGGTGAGACAAGACCAGGAAGGGCCTCAACAGCACCCCCTGAACCCTGAAGCTCTGGGGGGACAGCCTGGGGTGGATGTCCCCATCGTGGGAGGCAACTGGCCTGTCCCTCTGGGTTTCCATCAGGAACCTGCCCCCCCCAACCACGGCTCCAGGAGAGCCCTCTTGGGTACACCCCCACCCCCACATCCTCACATAGTAGAAACCGTCATCATCCATGGCCCCGAAAACAGTGATGACGTCCCCTGCCCGGAAGGGCAGCTCTGCCTACGGAGAGACCATGGGCAGGAGTCAGGCCGGGGCAGGCCCGGTCAACCACCCGACTTTGGCTGGGCTCTGAAGGGGCTCACCTCCACATCCATGTTGGGGGAGCTCTCCCGGGGGTTGTAGTCAAACGCGGCCACCATGGAGTGGGAAGCTTTCAGTGGCGGGGGCCCTGGAGGGGGAGGACAAGATGACTCGGGACTCTTCCTAGGCACTCCCACCCCTCTCCTGTCCTCGGCGCTGGAGACCTGCCGACCGGAGTCGCCACCTCTGCAGCAGCTGTGGCTCCAGGGGAGGCTGGAGGCGCAGGGAAGCCCCTCACCTGCACGGGGCTGGGCGGGCCCTTCCCACTCAGCTGTGGAGAGAAGGGGCCTGTGAGCCCTGCCCCTCCGTCCCTCCCCTCTGGGGGCAGGGGAGGGCAGGGGGCTGGTGCGGGGCAGGCAGGATGCTCAGCCTCACACAGGGAGAGATGCAGGAGAAGGACCATCAGACCAAGAGCAGACCCGCCCTGCGGTCTTCACCGTGAACTAAAGGCCAGACAGGGTCAGTGACTTGCTCCAGGTTGCACAGAATTTATAGCCAGGTCCTTTCTGGAAAAAGGCTTCCCGGGCGGCACTAGGGGTTAAGAGCCCGCTTGCCAATGCAGGAGACATAAGAGACAAGGACGCTTTCTACAACAGAGGTTCTGGCAAACCACTGCCCATCCCCATTAGAATGAAGCTCCCCATGGGACACACGACTGTGGGTGAAGGTGGGGCCGGTTCCCTCCACCTGCTCAAGAGAGACCTTGTCTGTGTTTCCCAAGAACCAGGCAGTGCCCCCGCCCCTCCCTCCTCATCCTCAGGGACCCTGGAGAAGAAAAGGATCACACCCACCTTTCTTGGAGCGGCGGGGCTTGGGAGGAGGCCCGGCAGTACGGGCTGAGGAGCAGATGAACGGGCCGGTCCCTGCTCCAGACAGGCAAGCAGACGTCAGAGGGAAACCGAGGCGAGGGAGCGAGATGGACAGTGACTCTGGTCTCCTCTCAGGGCTGTGCTGGGGTTCCTGTGCTCACGCCTCTAAGGCCACGCTTCCCTTCCCATCCCAACCTCCAGGATCCAAAATACACGGCCAGTCCCCCTGCAGCGGCCCCCATTCCACATGGCAAGCTCACTACTGCAGCCACGCAGGCCTGAGTCTCTGAGGGCCCCGGTGACTCTGCCAGTCTCTGGATCAACCAGATACCCTGGCCGCTCCCAACGTCCAAATTACTTGGGGCTGGGGGGTATTGAGTCAGCACTGGGGTGGGGGGCGGTGGGCAAGGGGCAGGAGCAGGTCAGACCTGAGCCCTCGGCGAGAACCTCTGGGGACAGATGGCCCCGCTGGAGCAGCTGCTGTGTCCCCGCAGGGCTGTCCACGGCCACCTCAGCCACCATGTTGCAGGGAATGTAGCCCCACCGGCCCCCACCCTCACCCTGGTAGAAGCCATCTGCGTCCTTGTCTCCAAACACCTGGAAGCAGAAGAGACCAGCTGTGTCAGCAGGCCAGTTCCACGTGCTCCCTGCACCCTGAGCCCACAGCACCCCTCACTTGGGACTGCAGAAGAATGCTCTACCTTTCATGGAACCGGAAATAGGGGGAAATAGCCAAAAGAAGGATCAGAGAGATGACAGAAAACAGCTCTATCCGTATGATCATCACTCACTATCTGCACGTCCATTCCCCCACTCCACTCCAGAATGGATCTCCCTGACCTCAGAGTTTTAGCCCAAAGCCTTCAGGAAACCCTTGGAGGTTCAGAAGAGGTCGTCATGCTAACAGCAGCAGTATCATGCTTTGCCACATGCCAGGCAGTTTCAGCACTCTGTGGGTACTGAATCCTCTAATCCTCAAACAAGCCTGTGAGGCAGACACTCACATGATCCTCACTTTACCCATGAGGTCCAAAGGAAAGAATCTACTCTGGGTTTCACAGCTCGAAGTGGCACTGTCGCAACCCCACTCCACATCACCTGGCTCTAGAAGCTGCGTTCCCACCCGGGTGTGGCTACGATCCCTCCGGGACAAGGCAGGAAAGGAGGGAGGAAGCAGGACCAGACAGTGAGAGTCAGTCACCTTCAGGATCTGGCCCTCCCTGAACGGGAGCTCCTCTTCCCCAGCATCAGGGTTGGGTGACATTGACACGGGGTCATAGTCAAACAGAGCCACAAAGACCCTGACAGGGAGGTCCCGGAGGGCCAGGGATGCTTCTGGAGGGCTCCTCGGAGGAGCTGCGCGGGAGAAACAGCAATCAACTCTGGCCAAGGAGGCAGGAGAGGCCCCCTTGGCCTGGCCCAGCCCCTGCAGAGGCTCACCCAGCTCTGTAGAGCCTGGCCTGGGGGCCCAGCCCCTTCTCCGCTGGGAGCCGCTCTGCCCTGGGCTGTCCAGCTCTCTGGGCTCCCCAGACTCTGCTGCCTGCAAAGAGAGGGCAACAGACGGCAGGAGTGATTACCCTGGTAGAAGCCATCTGCGTCCTTGTCTCCAAACACCTGGAAGCAGAAGAGACCAGCTGTGTCAGCAGGCCAGTTCCACGTGCTCCCTGCACCCTGAGCCCACAGCACCCCTCACTTGGGACTGCAGAAGAATGCTCTACCTTTCATGGAACCGGAAATAGGGGGAAATAGCCAAAAGAAGGATCAGAGAGATGACAGAAAACAGCTCTATCCGTATGATCATCACTCACTATCTGCACGTCCATTCCCCCACTCCACTCCAGAATGGATCTCCCTGACCTCAGAGTTTTAGCCCAAAGCCTTCAGGAAACCCTTGGAGGTTCAGAAGAGGTCGTCATGCTAACAGCAGCAGTATCATGCTGTGCCACATGCCAGGCAGTTTCAGCACTCTGTGGGTACTGAATCCTCTAATCCTCAAACAAGCCTGTGAGGCAGACACTCACATGATCCTCACTTTACCCATGAGGTCCGAAGGAAAGAATCTACTCTGGGTTTCACAGCTCGAAGTGGCACTGTCGCAACCCCACTCCACATCACCTGGCTCTAGAAGCTGCGTTCCCACCCGGGTGTGGCTACGATCCCTCCCGGACAAGGCAGGAAAGGAGGGAGGAAGCAGGACCAGACAGTGAGAGTCAGTCACCTTCAGGATCTGGCCCTCCCTGAACGGGAGCTCCTCTTCCCCAGCATCAGGGTTGGGTGACATTGACACGGGGTCATAGTCAAACAGAGCCACAAAGACCCTGACAGGGAGGTCCCGGAGGGCCAGGGATGCTTCTGGAGGGCTCCTCGGAGGAGCTGCGCGGGAGAAACAGCAATCAACTCTGGCCAAGGAGGCAGGAGAGGCCCCCTTGGCCTGGCCCAGCCCCTGCAGAGGCTCACCCAGCTCTGTAGAGCCTGGCCTGGGGGCCCAGCCCCTTCTCCGCTGGGAGCCGCTCTGCCCTGGGCTGTCCAGCTCTCTGGGCTCCCCAGACTCTGCTGCCTGCAAAGAGAGGGCAACAGACGGCAGGAGTGATGCATCACCCCTCTGATGGGTGCCTCATTAGGGGCAGGACCCCAGGAGCACTCCCCCCAGCTCTGCCCCGTCGGCGGAGCAGCACAGCAGAGCAGGGACACATTCCTCTCCTGGAGCCGTGGCCCAAGCTCACTGGAGCCATCCGACAGCCCCACGGGGGGAGGAAGGGCAGGAGGGGAGGCCCCGGCTCCGGCCACCTTGGCAGATGAGTGCAGTAGAGGGACTAAGGTTTAGATCTGAGAGCTGGCCGAGGAGCGAGGAGCATGTGAGAGGAGGGCCTCTTCTCGGTGTCAGGGTTGGGCGATGCTGGACATCGCAGGCTGGGTCCTGAAGCTGTCACTAGCTAAGCAGAGGAAAGGGTCACCTGCCCCAAAGGCAGGGGGCCTGCTGGCAGCAATGGGCGACTTATGGCCACAGAACATCGGCGCATCCCAGTTTCGATGATCGGCAGAAGCAGCAAAGCAGTGGAATGTGGGTGGGAGAGGCAGGTGAGGGAGCCCCGAGGCCCCACCCCACCTCTGCAGATGGAGGCGGCAGCGTGGAATGGGAGCAGCCGGTGGGCAGCAAGCAGGGCTACCAGGCGGCGGTAGGCAGGGGGCTGCCCGGGCAGGGAGAGGGCACGGACCCGGGGGGGCGGCTCCTTGGCTCTGCCGGTCGCACTGCGGCCTCTCCGCTCCGGCTCCCCCTTCTCCCAGGCCGGGGAGTACGGGTAGGAGTGGGGGCCTGAACCGGCCTTCGGAGGTGCCCTGGGCCTTCCCTCGGGGGCTGCACCCCAGGCCTCCCCAACTCCGAGGCAGCCGGAGCTGGTGATGCTCATGTCCCCGCCGCCTGTCTCTTGCTCATCCTCAGAGTCATATTCGATGCTGATTTCCAAGCACTTGGGGGAGAGGCAGCTGGCCAGGCCCGGTTCCGGTTCCGGGGCCCGGCCCCGGGGGCACTTCCTCGAGGGGGCGGGCCGCGCCCTCCCGCCAGCGTCCAGCGGAGCCCTGGCGCCCTCGGCCGCAGCGGGGCCGCCCCTCTCGCGCGGAGGGCCGGGTGCTCGGCTGGGGGCCTGGGACCCGCCGCCGCCGTTGCTGAGAAGCCGACTGCAGTGTTCCCGGGGATCCGAGGATCGCCTGCGGCCAGGGGGCTTTTCGGGGAAGCCACTTCCTTTTCTCCAGCTGCCGCCACTGACCAGTCCCAGCGGGTCCTCCAGGCGGTCCCCAGCCCTGCAGGGCTGGGGGGACGAAGCGCAGAGGCCGGTGGGCAGCAAGCAGGGCTACCAGGCGGCGGTAGGCAGGGGGCTGCCCGGGCAGGGAGAGGGCACGGACCCGGGGGGGCGGCTCCTTGGCTCTGCCGGTCGCACTGCGGCCTCTCCGCTCCGGCTCCCCCTTCTCCCAGGCCGGGGAGTACGGGTAGGAGTGGGGGCCTGAACCGGCCTTCGGAGGTGCCCTGGGCCTTCCCTCGGGGGCTGCACCCCAGGCCTCCCCATCTCCGAGGCAGCCGGAGCTGGTGATGCTCATGTCCCCGCCGCCTGTCTCTTGCTCATCCTCAGAGTCATATTCGATGCTGATTTCCAAGCACTTGGGGGAGAGGCAGCTGGCCAGGCCCGGTTCCGGTTCCGGGGCCCGGCCCCGGGGGCACTTCCTCGAGGGGGCGGGCCGCGCCCTCCCGCCAGCGTCCAGCGGAGCCCTGGCGCCCTCGGCCGCAGCGGGGCCGCCCCTCTCGCGCGGAGGGCCGGGTGCTCGGCTGGGGGCCTGGGACCCGCCGCCGCCGTTGCTGAGAAGCCGACTGCAGTGTTCCCGGGGATCCGAGGATCGCCTGCGGCCAGGGGGCTTTTCGGGGAAGCCACTTCCTTTTCTCCAGCTGCCGCCACTGACCAGTCCCAGCGGGTCCTCCAGGCGGTCCCCAGCCCTGCAGGGCTGGGGGGACGAAGCGCAGAGGCCGGAGCCGCGGGGCCGCGCGCCGTCGCAGCCCAGCCCCGGAGGCAGGGGTGCAGGCGGGCCGGTGTCTCTGGACGCAGAGCCTGCCCCTGGCCCCTTCTCCTCCTGCGTGGCCTCCCCGGCCTCCTCCTCCTCCTCTTCCTCCTCGGGGATGCTAAACAGCTTCTTGCTGCGAAAGTGCTGGAGAGGCGGCTCCAGGATCTGTTCCAATATCTCCTCGTCGCTGTCGGTCTCACAGAAGGGGTCGGGCTGGGGCTGGG
>SJYC01141562.1:0-25176 GCA_006408675.1 Madoqua kirkii
CCTGTCCAGGGCAGGGCCACGGGGAGCACTAGGGAGCCCGCCCACAAAGGGATGCGCAGAGGGGCTGAGTGTCGCAGGAGGGTCGAGGCCGGGCCTGAGCTACTTCCTAGCTGCCGCCTGGCAGAGAGGGCCCAGGCTGCACACCGAGAATGCTGCTGGCACACGGGAGCAGCCGCTGACTCTGGGGGTGGAGGCCATGGGAACCTGAGGGGCCCCCCAGCCCCTCCTCACCCTGAGACCTTGGCCCCCTGCCCCCCGATGCTGTGGCCAGCCACCTGCTTCGGGAAGGAGCAGGTCCTGACACCCAGCTCTTCTTCCTCCTCCTCCTCCTCTTCTTGAATGTCTGACAGATCTGAGTTGCGGCCCTGGTCCACAAGGGAGTTCCCCGGATGGACCCCCAGCTCGGCCGCATCCTCCTGCAAAAGGCCAGACGTGGGAGGACAGCGGGGAGGTGAGCAAGGGCACGTGGGGACCTTCTGGCAGGGTCAGCCCCAGCCAGGATGAATGGGGGGTTCCCCTGCAGAAGGAGAGAGGGGCATGCCCCCAAATTGGAGCACAGGCACCGTGCGGGGTAGGGAAAGAAACCTGGAAGACAGAGCGGCAAATGCAAACAGCCAGACACACAGCACAGAGCCGAGCGAGAGCAGGGCAGAGAGCAGGCAGAGCGAGCAACCAGCTCTGGGCTGGCAGAGGTGGGAAGGAGGCGCTTGACTCCTCGCGGTGGCCCGGGGTGCCCCAGCCCCGTACCTCAGCCCTGGGCCTCAGCCCGGACCCTGCGTCTCCTCCACGGCAGGCCTGGGCACAGAGCCTCTGGGCCAACGCTCCCTGGGTGGTGCTGGGTGCCAGGCGGGCCTCTCCTGTGGTCTGCTCAGTGTCCTCCTTGGCCACGGAGGAGGTGGCAGGGCCAGGAACACAATCTCCCAAGGCAGGCTCGGTGGCCTTCCCGTCCCCAGGGGCACCCAGCACAGCCGCCCCAGCCTGCTCCTGGAACGGCAGGCACTGAGGAAGGGCCCCCAACCCCGAGCCCAGACCCTCCTCCCAGCCTCTACCAGCCACCCTCTTCCCCGGCCAGGTACCTGTGAGACAGGCACTGGGGGCTCCTCTGAGGATCCTCCTGCGTCTCTCTGGGAGGGCTGGCTGGGGGGCCGCCCGGGGGCTCTTGAGCTCCATGGGGGTCGGGGCACCGGAGAGGAGAGCTGGGATCCCCCAGCCCCGGGGAGGCTGGAGCAAGGGGCGGTCTGGCCTCCGGGCCTGATCGTGGGCAGGCGCAGGGGACCCTGGCCGGCCAGGAGGCCTCAGCCAGGGCGGGGGCGATAGGAGCTGGGAGGGAGTCCGCCGACTCGCCGTGGGGCGACATGGTGCGCACGGCCACTGCGCGGCACGCCTGCAGCAGCTGCAGCTGCGCCAGCTCCACCAGCACACTGCCCGCCGTGGGCGAGGCCACCTCCATGATCTGCGGAGGGGGGGGCACAGCACGGGAAAGGGGGGCTGCAGTGACGGCCCCACTGGCTGCTGGTGCTGTGCTGGGAGCCGCACCCTCGGTGCCTGGTCTCAGCTGAGCCTCCTGGCCACGGGGCCTCAGGGCTAGTGTCCTACTCCATGGGCAACCAAAGCCCACGCTCTTACCCAATCTGCTACCCAGTGCCCAGATGCCTGGGGCAGACAGCTCCATGCCAGGCCGGGGAGACGAGGCCTCTCAGCATGGAGAGGGCAGAGACCCACGCCCTGCTCCCAGGGTACAGGAGAGGGCAGAGACCCACACCCCGCTAAAGTAAGAAAATGAAGAGGAGAGACTTTCAGTAAGTTAGGTAACAGACTGTAAGTAGTGGGTTGACTGGTGGCCTTCTCAAAATATGTCCACATCCTAAATCCAGATGTGTATAAGAGACAGGGGTACAGGAGAGGGCAGAGACCCACGCCCTGCTCCCAGGGTACAGGAGAGGGCAGAGACCCACACCCCGCTCCCAGGGTACAGGTGGGTACCCCCAGGCCGTACCTTCTGCCCATCAGCATAAACAGCGTAGCCTGTGACCCGGACGCCGTTGGAGGTGCCGGCTGCATCTATCGTCACTGGGAGCCAGCTGATGATCAGGATCCCAGGGGAGGGCCCTGGCTCGACCTGCACATCCAGGGGGGCGTCAGGTGGGCCTAGGGGAAGGGGCACAAGACCTAGGATTGGAGCACTCCCGCCAGAGAGGACAGCCCACTCTGCCACTGCCCTAAAGATGCAAGTAGCAGCCAGTGTCCCGCTGGGGCCACCCTCCCGGGCCTGACCTCCCCGGGGCTTAACCCACACCAGGTGCCCGCGCCCGCCTACCTGCTGGCAGCGTGGTGAACTGCAGGGTGGCAGCCCGCGGCTCTGGCCTCTCCCCACCTGGTTCCCAGGACCCTCGAGGGGGGAGCTGAGCCTCCACTCGGGCCTGATAGAGGGTACCAGGCCGCAGGTGGCAGAAGGTGGCCCAGTAGGTGCTGGGGCGGGCAGGGGGGCATTCTTCCCCATTGAGGTAGACGGCGTGGGCCAAGCTGCTGTTACTGGGCACCCAGGCGATCTCGGCAGACGTGGCGGTCAGCCGATGGACCCGCAGCTGGCTAGGAGCCACACCAGCCTGGGCCCCCAGCAGCAAGCAGCAGCGCAGCGGGTCAGAGCCGCCTCGGCTGGTCAGGGCCTGCACAGAGACCCACAGGGGCCCCGCCTGCAGGTCCAAGTTCTCCAGCACAGCCGTGGGGGGCGCCCCAGACCCCAGGGCCTGCCGCAGCTCCCCATTCACACAGACGTGGTAGCCACATAGCTCCACACGCTCAGGAGGCGGCTCCCAGGCCAGCACCACGCTGTGGGCCAGCTGCTTCAGGACGGCCAGGCGGCGAGGGTAAGGCACAGCAGGGGGCTCCCCCACGCCCTCGGGCGGGGGGCTCGGGCTGGGTGCCTCCTCGGCCACCTCGTCCTCCGGTCGGGGCTGGCTGCGTCCCCCGCTGCTCTGGCCCCCACTACTGCTGCCGCCTCCGCCGCCGCTCAGAAAACTGAGCTCGGGGCCTGAGCTGTGGGACAAGTCAGCCAGCTCCGGAGGCAGGGATGCCAGCAGGTCATCGTCGGACACGCGCTCCACAAAATTGGAAGGGACCAGGCCCCGCCGGCCATCCATGAGCTCCCCTGGGGAGGGGAAGACAAGAGAGGAGGCAGAGAAAAACACAGCCCGATCAGTGCATTGTAGCAAGGCTTGGTGAGTGATCCAAGGCATGTGATTCACCTGTTGGCACTTTTAAAAGAGCAGTCAAGATGTAGACTGGGAAATTATTGTTAATTTTCACTGGTGTGATAACAGTACTGTAGTTTATAGGACAGGCATCTTAAATTTTAATGTGCAGATGAATCACCTGGAGGTTTGTTAAAATACAGATTGTAACTCAGCTGGGTCTGAGCAGGGCTGAGTTTCTGCACTTTGAACAAGCTCCCAGGTGATGCTTCAGGGATGAAGGATGTCCAGGTTCTACAGAGCTGCACACAGAAGTATGTCTAGGTAGGGTATCGTGTGTCAGACCTCCCATGTGGTACAGTGGTTAAGAATCTGCCTGCCAATGCAGGGAACACAGGTCCGATCCCTGTTAATTTTCACTGGTGTGATAACAGTACTGTAGTTTATAGGACAGGCATCTTAAATTTTAATGTGCAGATGAATCACCTGGAGGTTTGTTAAAATACAGATTGTAACTCAGCTGGGTCTGAGCAGGGCTGAGTTTCTGCACTTTGAACAAGCTCCCAGGTGATGCTTCAGGGATGAAGGATGTCCAGGTTCTACAGAGCTGCACACAGAAGTATGTCTAGGTAGGGTATCGTGTGTCAGACCTCCCATGTGGTACAGTGGTTAAGAATCTGCCTGCCAATGCAGGGAACACAGGTCCGATCCCTGGGCCAGAAAGACTCCACATGCCTCGGAACAACCAAGCCCGTGCACCACAGCTGCTGAAGGCCAAACACCTAGAGCCCGTGTTCAAGTGCTGCCCTCTCACCTCAACTAGAGAAAGCCCATGTACTGCAACGGAGACCCAGTGCAGCCAAAATTAATCCATTCATTTAAAAATAAATAAAATCCTCTGTCAACAACTTACTTTTCAATCCTATTTTTAACCCACATGGGAAAAAGGCAATTATGACAAAATATTAATAATTGTTGAATCCAGGTGGTGAGTACCTAAGTGTTCATATTATGATTTAACTTTTCTGTCTGTTTGAAAATTGTCATATTACATGGGTCTGAGGAGTGAAGCCAAGGGCACTCAACCTTCCTGTGTTGCGGCAGGAGGACATGGAAGCTTCCCCAACATCATCTCTCTCTACTTAGGCTAGGAGTGGGGGAAAAGTAAGAAAATGAAGAGGAGAGACTTTCAGTAAGTTAGGTAACAGACTGTAAGTAGTGGGTTGACTGGTGGCCTTCTCAAAATATGTCCACATCCTAAATCCTGAACCCTGTAAATATGGCAAAAGTGTCTTCGCAGACACAATTTTAAGGAGCTTGAGATAAAGACCGTCCTGGATTATCTGGGTGGGCCCTAAACCCAATGACAAGTGTCCTTATAAGTGGATGCACAGGGAGAGGCGCTGAGAGAAGAGGAGGAGGCGACGTGACCTCAGGTGCAGGGACCGGAGTGATGTGGCCACAAAGCAAGGAACAACTGGACCCCCCAGAAACTGCACGGGACAAGGAGCAGGATCTCCTCTGAGGCCTCCGGGGGCACGGTGGCCCTGCCAACACCTTGCTTTCAGGCTTCTGGCCTCCAGCACTGTGAAAGGACACATTTCTGTTGCTTTAAGCCACCACCAAGTTGGTGGAAACTTCTTAACGGCAGCACTAAGAAATTCATCCGGGCACTAACACTGTGGGGTGTGATGCTAATGGGAGGAACCATCATACTAAGCCGGTCCGCAGCCCTGCAAGGCTGGTGCAGGAGCCGGGGCCACAGTCAGGCTCACGGTCTGGAAGCCCCTGTCGCTGAGAGCAGCGCAGCTGTGGACTCAGATACAGATGAGGCCACCAAAGTGAGATGAGGAATAGGGTGTCTGACACCCACTTGCCTGCAGGCCTTTCCAGCTATCCTAGATTGCATAGTTCAAATTCTAGTAACTTGTGGTTAGTTAATATTTATGTGATTGCTGGTGGTGATGGTGGCAGTTTAGTGGCTAAGTCGTGTTCGACTCTTACGACCCCATGGACTGTTTTCTGCCATGCCCCTCTGTCCATGGGACTGGACAGAGTTGGTGTTTAGATTTTTTTTTTTCTCATTAAAAAAGCCATTTTGGGAGCTATTTAATCCTTCTCTCCATCATCCATCCCTAGAGAGAGTTTAGTTATTTTCCATCATTCCCGGCACCTGCTCAGATAACAGGCATGGGGCCCCAGGAGGAGAGACTGAGCAGGCCCCACAAACCGAAAGCTTTGGGTGATACGGACCCAGACCCGAGCACTTTGCTGAATCCCCACACACCACTGCAACTCTCACCTGCCCTGTCCACACCTCATCCTGTTCTCCACACCACACCATCCTCCATGCTGTGAAAGGTGGCAGCCTGGCTCCCAGCCAGGGCACCCTGCAGAGTCTGCCAGGCCCTGCCCGATTGCCCAGTCAGTAACACAGTGTCTGCCTCGGTGACCTGATCACCCCACGGGCACCACAGAACTGCCCTGGGCACTGTAGAACCTCCCTGGAGCGCAGCCCTGCTTGGCCCTGGCAACTGCCAACCACTTGCTGACACCCTCTCCCGGGCCCTGGACCCCGACCCCTCCTCCCCCCACTCACTGGGTTCAGCATCAGATCTATACACCACGTGCCCGGCCTTGAGGTCACTAGTGCTCAGTGCTGCCGTGCCCTGTCTGCCAGCAGAAAAGCGAATTTAGTTGAAATCCCCTGTGATGCTCTGTCCACCCTCTGGCCTGTGCTGGGCCCTGTCCTGTCCTGCACAGGGCAGACGTGGAGTCAGACCAGCTGCCCGCAGAGCCCTTTCCCCACAGGCCACTGGGTCTCTCTGTGCCTTTCTGCCGAGTCTGAGGAGTGACAGTGGGTTCAGAGGGTGCAGATGGGGGGAGGGCTTTGGGAAGAGGAGCTTCAAAGCAAACACAAGGATGGGACAGTCTCCGCTACCTCCTACCTTCAAAGAAGCCATCCTCGTCCATGCTGCCGTAGATGTAGATGTACTCGCCGGCGGTCAGCGGCAGCTCAGCCTCTGGGTTCTCATTGGGGCCCTCGAAGGGGTTGTAGCTGCGGGGAGGCCCAGAGGAGGAGGGGGATGGTGACCAACATCCTGTCTCCTCCTCCACTGTCGCTTGGCCTTGGGGACACTTTGTTGTCCACCGTTAACCACAGGGAGTGCCCACTGCACCCACCCCAGCCCAAGGAGGCGAAGATGACTTCTCCCTCCGTGACCCCCACCACACCCCCTCCATCTTGTTCCCCTCACGCACCCCAAATGCTGGAGGGCCAAGGCGCAGGGGTCAGGGCCCACCTGTAGCGAGCTAGGAAGACCTGGACCCTGGATCCGCCCCGGCTGCCCTCTGCCACTGCCGGGAGCAGCGAGACGCTATCTGCCTCCAGCTCCTCCACCTCACTGGCCGTGTCCACCTGGGGGCAAACAGAAAAGGGCCAGTCCTCTCCAGGACCCAGGGGCTGACAACAAGCCCAGCAGGGGAGGCCCCGTTGTCCTGAAACAAGAAACAGCAGATGCTGGCCGAGGCCAGTGAGCTCCCCAACGCTTTCTAAACCAGTACATCAGCCCTCGGGGCTTGGTGGAGCCCAGAGGCCCTGGGGGTCAACAGTGACCCCTCCCTGAGTCCCAGCCTCTGCTGTACCAGCTCAGTAAGTGAGACCACTGTGCCCAGCAGAGAGGGGCAGCCACTCTGGAGGTGGGGGACAAGGGGGCACCCAATGACAGTCTGTGTCTTTAAGGTTAAAAAACTGCAATAAAGCGCTCTAGCTGGAAGCAGAAGGGGCTGAGAAGTCCCTGGGACAGAGGTACTGCCGGGGTAAGCGGGGGCACCCAAAGCCAGCACCTCCGCTCGTGCCCACAAGGGGACGGTAGAGGCCGCAGCTGGGCTCCACCGCTTCCTGCACTGAGGCTGTAGGGCTGCTCCAGACGCCCCCATCCCGCTCCCCCTGCACTTTCTCGGGTTTGGGAGGGAGAGAGAGAGAGGGCTGCGGTTGTGAGTGAAGCCAAAGAACTTGGCAGTAATACCAGCTGCCATGTGTTAAGCATCCACTGCACGCCCCACACGGTGGGAGGTTCTGTCCTTGTTTCGTTTTCACATCATCCTCCCCACAACCTCACCGGGCAGGCTTGTTAGTTCAAAACTCGGACGACAGCGAAACCCAAGCCCAGAGAGGGTCAGTGACCTGCCTGAGACACAGCTGGGACCTCAATCCCAGAACCGGTGCCCCTTCTCACAGCGCCACGAGCTTCTGCCACAGACACGCTCACCACCAACCTCGTTATGCAGGTCCTGGCCCCAAAGGATCTCCCTCCCTGCAGCCCAAGACTCTAGGGCCTCACTGGACCCCAGAGGGGCGGGCTGGGCAGCCCATGAGTAGGGACGGCAGGCAGGACCGGTAGGCAGGGCAGGCCCCATCGGAGCTCCCCGCCCATCGGGAGGAATCCACAGGCCCCTCTCCTCCGGGGCCTGGCTAGACCCTCCACACGAGCCAGCAGCCCCCCAGCTCCTGGGCCACCTCCTCCCTCCACCCACCCCCACCAAGGCAGAGCTAGAGCCCAGGCCCCTCCCCGGCACTGACCTCGGGGGTCGGGCAGGACTTGGGGCTGTTGTGGATGGACTCAGAGCGAGAGGAGTTGGACAGAGACTCTGCCCTCTTGGCCGGCGTCCTTCGGGAGACCCCGGCAAGGGTGGCAGAGGTAGGCTCGGAAGATTCAGGGTGCAGCGCCCTGGGGAGGCTGGTGGGAGGTCGAGGTCTACAGGAAAGATGACACGTGGCCTTGGGGGTCGGTGTCCCAAGGAGAGACCAGTGACCACGTGTCCTCTTGGAGCTAGCAATCAAGCCCTCTGTGGCCAAGTTCCCTTACAAGAAGGGAAATCCTGGGGGAGCTTACTGAGTGGAGGTGGAGATGACTTACACATATTATTTCACAGCATCCTCAGAGCAACTCGATGAGGTGTAGTGGACGCCCCTGTCTCAGAGCCTAGGACACACGGCCCACAGAACTTTAGCAGCATCACTCCTTGAGTGAGCGGAGCCGGCACCACCCGATCTGACCGAGGCCCAGCTGGCTCTTCGCCAGCCCACACTGCCTGATTCCTGATGCCCACACTGCCTGATTCCTGATGCCCACCTCCCAGCCAGGACCACAGAGGAGGGGCAGGAGTAGCTACCTGAGATTCTCTAGTGGGCTCAGCGGTTTCCCTCTGCCCCGCCCTCCACCCGGAGCCTGGGTCAAGCTAGAATGGGCTCTCACTTGCTGTGTGACTTTGGGTGAGCTGCTAGCCTTCTCTGACCCTGAACTCCACTCGGGACAAAAGCACCAGGCTGACGGCGCTGGGGGTCTACCTCACCTTTGGGGCCGGATCCGCGGCAGGGCTGCGGGGTGGAGCAGCAGCAGGGGTGTGGCGGGCGGTCCCCCAGGGCACTGCAGCCCAGGGCGGAGGTGAGCAGGTCCAGGGGGCCAGGGTGCAGGCGGAAGGCCTGGAGCTCCCGCGCCAGCAGGCTGAAGCGCTCTGTCTGGCTGCGGCACTGCTCCTCCAGCTCCCGGACCCGGACCTGGGCCGAGACGCAGGATGAGCTGCCAGGCCGTGGAGCTACCTGGGCCGGCCCATGCCATCTCCACACAGCCCCGCTTCAGATCACACCCGCCCAGACCCCGAGGATAAGCACAAACCCTCAGCCTGTCTGCCCGGCTGCCCCAACATAGGGTGGCTGAGGGTCGAGACCAGGCACGTGGGACACCGTCACTCCCAACCCCACCTCCAGCTCAGCTTCGTGCCCCAGGTGGTGGCACTTTCTGGGCTAAAAGGGGTTGCCCCATCCCATCATCACTTCAGGGGTTCTCTCTGCTCCATGGCTCGTCACCCTCCCACAGCCAGTGACCCACATCCCTGCCCTCAGAGATGTCTCCAGAGACCCCAGAGCTCGAGATATCACTGGGACAGGAGTGAGCCAACTCCTGGGAGTTTTTCTCAAGAATCAGGAGAGTGCCCATCAAGGGGGTCATGGGTCAGACTGGCTGGCTTTGGAACCTCCTCCTGGTCTCAGGGGCTGGGTTTCAGAGATGGGCAGGGCCTGTATGTGCCAGGCACAGTGGCAGGTCTGGGGCCGGGGCAGTGAGAATCCCAGCCCATCTACGGAGTCTCAGCCTGCGACCAGTCACACCCCTGTCGTTGGACAGGAGGGCTGGAACCGCTTGAGCCTGAGGGAGGAGACTCAGCTCAGCCAGCCTGGAGAGGTGTTGGGGAGAGCCCCCCACCCACACTCCCCAGGGAGGTGGGGGATCAGGAGGCTGTACCTGCATGGAATCCAGGGTAGACTGTGGCGGGAAAGGAAAGCCCAGAGGAGAGGTTAGAACTCTTACCCAGGGGGCATTACCCAGAGAGGGAGAGAGGGACCCAAGTGGACACGTCTCAGTCAGCTCCCTGGACCGACTAAGGAAGTGCTAACTGGAAAGATATTTCAGGGCCAAAGGTGGAGGGGATCGCCCCAGCCCCCAGAGCATTTAGGAGCCCTTCCTGCAAGCCCACACCCCCACCCACACCCTCACCCACACCCTGGCAACCCCCTGCAACACTCTCTGAACCGCCCCAGCCTTCCCCCTAGCTGGAAGCATGGTGGCCACCTCCAGGGACCCTACCTCCAGCAGCTGCACAGCGCCTTCATGCTCCCTCTGGGCTTCCGCCTGGGCCTACAAGTGAAAGTGAAAGTGAAGTCGCTCAGTCATGTCCGACTCTTTGCGACCCCATGGACTGCAGCCTACCAGGCTTCTCCATCCATGGGATTCTCCAGGCAAGAGTACTGGAGTGGGTTGCCTTTTCCTTCTCCAGGGGATCTTCCTGACCCAGGGATCGAACCCAGGTCTCCCACATTGCAGGCAGACGCTCTAACCTCTGAGCCACCAGGGAAGCCCTGGGCCTACAAGTGGGAGGAGGCAAAGGAGAGGGGCCGGGGTGGGATCGAAGGAGGTGGGCAGGCAGGACGAAGGAGGAGAGAGGAGAAGGAAGCGGGCTGGGAAGGGACTGTGGGTGCCTCCCTCCAGTTCCCACTCTGAACTGCACCTCAAGTCCGAAGGCGAAGGGGCCGAGAAGAGGGGCCTGGGACTGCTTCCTGCTTCCCAGACCCACCCCCTTGGGGTTTTTTTCTCCTCTTGTCTCTCTTGATGCTCTCTGCCTGCTCATCTTTTGCCCCTTCTGAGTATCAGGGCCCAACAGGGCACGGTGCTGGGCCCGTGGTCACTCCCTCTCTAGACTCCCATCTAGTCACCGGACCAGATGCACTGAAGACTCTGAGACCTGTCTCCAAGACTGACTTCCCCAGGACCCAAGACTCACAAGCCCAGCTGTCTATGGGGCTCTCCACTCGAGTGGTTAACACCCAGCCCAAACTTGGCCGAAACGGAACTCAGAACTCGAGTACCTGACCTCGCAAACCCGCTGCCCGTCTTCCCTCACTCCTGGCAGGTGAAAGGCCCAACCATCCATGTAGTCAGCACTTGAGTGAAGGCGCAGGGCACTCAATCAGAAGCCCGCAGTGAGTCCTGTCGATTCTCTGTCCACAGTGTACTTCAGATCTGCCCACTTGTTCCCCGCTGTGGATTATACTCTCACCCAGGCAGACATCATCTCCCACCTGGACCCCTGTGTCCACCCAACACCCGAATGCCTTGCTTTTTCGCCCACGCCCCTGTCCATCATCTGGAGTGCTGCCTAAGTGACCCTCTAAATGATGAATCAAACCATGCCACTCCCCTGCTCGGGACCTTTGAACAGCTTCAGACGACTCAGAAAGCAGAATACCCAAACTTCTCCCCTGACTCTGAAGGTCTGATGCCATCTGGCTCTTGCCTACTCCTGCCGTTCCGTCCATCCTACCAATGCTAGCCACACTGGTCTGTACCCCTCAAGCTTCTCCCCAGGGCATCGGCATGAGTATACCCCCTCCCCAGAGTGCTCATCAGCTGGCTCCTTCTGACCCTCGAGGTATTAGAGGCCTCCTTGCCAAGCTCACTGAAGAGGCCCCTCACCCCATCCCCGCCACCCCGTGTTGCATCACCCCGGTAACTTTCCCAGCTGTACTTGTCAATGCCTGCGATCAGCTCACGCATGAATCTGTTTAAGTTCTGCTCGGTCAGGGACCTGGCCTTTGCCCCTCACAGTCCCTCCAGAACCTGGCACAGGGCCTGGCACACCGTGTGTTAGTTAGATAGTGTTAGTTGCCCAGTCGAGTCCAATTCTTTGTGATTCCACTAACTGTAGCCCCCTAGGCTCTTCTGCCCATGGGATTCTCCAGGCAGGGATACTGGAGAGGGTTGCCATGCCCTCCTCCAGGGGATCATTGAAGGCGGATTCTTGACCATCTGAGTCATCAGGGGTTCTTCGTAAATGCCCACTTTGGATGAGGGTCTGGAAGCTACAGCTGGGGTCTGGCAGCCCCCCGCCCTTCTGCCGCCCCGGACGCCACTCCCACCTGCTGCAGCCTCCGGACCTCCTCCCGCTTCTCCTGCAGGCTGAGCCGAGCCTGCTCATGTTCCACCTCCAGCTGCTGCCGCCGCTGGGCCACCTCCCGCATGTGCTGAAACGCAAGAGCCTGCGTCAAGGCCCAAGCCTTGCTCTACTGTCTCTACGGAAGATCTAAGATGAGGGCGCCTCAGACACCATGTGTTCCAGACACTCTGTTAAAAAGGAAACTGCGGCTAGAGAAGGAAAGGGCCGCGGGTGCCAGGACTCAGCCTACACCCCCACGCACCCACGCAGGGCACATGCTTCGCTAGCCCTCTTTCGCCCCATGCTGCCTGGTGTCCTCACCTTCAGCACCTGCTCCAGGCTCTCCAGCTTGCTCTGCAGGCCTTGGCTCTTGAGAAGGGCCGAGTCCCTCTCCTGCGTCACCCCCAGGAGCGGCCCCTCAGCTCTGCATTCTCCCACTCCACCTGGACGGGGTGGGGGCGTGGGGGCAGTGCAGGGAGTTGAGAGCATTCGCCTTGTCCCCCAGTACCCCCGCCCCCAGGGGCCGCAGGGTGCTCCTTGCTCTCCCCAACTGGGGAGCTGGCAGAGGCAGCGCCTTGCCCGGGGACGGGGCCCTGGCAGGACCTGGGCAGAGCCACTACCTGCTCCTTCTCCGTGGCTCTCCCACTGAGCCGAGAGTTCTCCTCCACGAGGCGGGCATTCTCGTTCTGGGCTGCCCTGAGCTGCAGTTCCTGCGAGACCAGAGGGGAGCTCCAGGGAGGCTCCCAGCGCCCACTTCCTCCTCTCCCAACACAGGCACACGTGGGACCCTGCCGGCCCCCTCCTGGGACCTGCATCAGCCAGGAAAGGGAAGCCCTGCCAAGCAGGAGGGAAAGCATGCTTTTTCGACAGGAGAGAAGGAACTGGCGTTCTGGGGGAGCCCTCCACCTGGTGGGCCTGAGGGACCCAAGGAGTCAGCCTTCCAAGGCCCCACAGAGCTCACCAGCTCCTCACATCGCCTCTGCTTTTTCCGGGCCTCCTGC
This sequence comes from Madoqua kirkii, assembly GCA_006408675.1. NCBI lineage: Eukaryota > Metazoa > Chordata > Mammalia > Artiodactyla > Bovidae > Madoqua > Madoqua kirkii. The sequence goes on from SJYC01141562.1 coordinate 12,683, forward strand.
TCCAGGCTCTCACATTTCTTCCGCTTCTTGCTGAGCTCCGATTCCTGCGGGATCAGAAAGGAGCGCCTCACACAGGAAGGCAGATCCACCTGTAAAGGGTCTCCTCCGGTGCCTTAACCTGGGTCTTACCAGTTGCTGCACCCTCTGCTGTTTCTCTGGCTCCCCTAGGACCACAGCTGGGTTTTCCACATCCTCTTGGGGTGTGGCCTGAAAATGGTTAGGGGCAGTGGGCTGGCACCTGAGGGCAAGGCCTCAGGGCAGCCTGCTCCCAGCCCAGCTTGTCCAAGGGGGGTTCCCACCTCCCCCTCACAGTCAGCAAAGAGATCCCTGCTCAGGAAGGAGAAGGTGCTGTCTGCCCCCTCCCCCCATCTCCAGTTGATTCTGAGTGTTTTGAGATCCAGAGACCCATCATTGCCCTGGGAGATGGGTCCTCATCCAGGCCAAAGCTTTCCCTTTTTAGCTTGCAGCCCTGCTCTGCACTCAATAACTGTCCTGGGTGTCCTTCAGTGACTGGCAGAGAACTAGGAGGCTGCCTGGGCCCCCAGGGAGGTGGTGTCCCCAGACCTAGGGGTTATGGATCCATAGTCTTGGCCTAGCGCCTACAGACCTGTTCAGACCCTCCTCCCAGCTTCCCCAAACCCACCCTACGGGCACACCCGAGTTATCCATCCGTGCAAACTCTGGAGGATAGGTCTTGATGAGTGATGCTATCTCCCTGGACCAGGCAGAGGGGCCGAATCCCTTCTCCCTACCCTCTTCCCGGAAAGAAGGGGACCCAGGTGCCGCCCAGGACAGAGGATGGAGAGGAGCCAGACCTCTAAGTTACGGAGGTCCGGAGCGGGGTCCCCAGCTTTTGGGCCAGGGGCCGCCTAAGCCCGACGCCCGGTGAGGGTCGCCCGTACCTGGAGCCGGGGAGGACACCTCGCCGCCCCGGGGTAGCCGGGCCGGGTCTGACGGACCGGGCAGGCGCTGAAAGGGGTGTCCCCGCGCTGCGGCTGCGGCGGGAGGCAGCGGCGCGGGCTGGGCCCCGGGCGGCTGCCAGGGCAACCGGGGATTTGCGGCCGGGCCGTACCACTGGCAGCGCGGCAGGGGCGGCAGGGCGGGCCGCCGGCCTCAGGCCTGAGGAGAAGGGGGGCCCGAGCCCCCGGGGGCGCGCGCGGCGCAGGTATGAGCCCTGGGAGGCCGGGCCAAGGACCCGGCCCGGGCCATGAGCACGCTGCCACCTCCTCGTCGGGGCTCTGAGCACGGTGCAAGGGGATGGGGGAGATCCCGGAGCCGCTCCCACCCCATTCTCCGCACACCTACACACCTGCCCTGGCGTCGGCGCTCACCTCTCCCGGGGCCCCCGGGGCGGGCGCCCCTGCTCTGGCCGGGTCAGGGGGGCCCGGGGGCCGGGGCGGCGAGGGCGGCTCCCGCTGGTTGCGCAGGGCGATCTGCCTCTGCAGCCGCAGAACCCCCGCTGAGACTCGCGCAGCAGCCGGTCGAAGTCCCACACGTGGAGCCACTGGGGGCCCTCCTGGAGTCGGGGGACCAGGAGCCGAGTCGAGCCTAACCCCGACCCGCCCCACGCCGTTCCCAGCTGAGCCCGCCCTCCGCCGGACTGCAGGGGCCTTCGGACGCGGGCAGGTGTGCACCCTCCCCATGCATCTATGCCCGGTCGCAGATGCATGCCTATACAGCCCCATGCTTCCGCTCGCCCGTGTGCAAACACTCCCAGGAGCTCATTTACTGGACACTTGCGGTGTCCTCGGCACTGTGTTCAATGCCTTGCGAACATCTCTGCACCCCAGTGTGAGGTTATGCGTGAGTTCATATAGCCAAGCCCACTGGCTTGCAGCCCGAAACCTGGAGCCCAGAAATTCCCAGGTCTGGGACTCACGACTCCACCCCCTTCGGTTCAGGCACCCGGTCCCGCTCCCACCTGGGCCGTTGCCAGGGGAACCTACTCCCAGCAGCCTCCACCTGCTCGCTTCATTTGCATCTCATTAACATCTCAGTCTGCATCCCACACCGCCAGGCCGGCAGCCCTAGGTAGGGCTGAGCCGGAAGAGGTGACCAGGGCCTCCTCGCACCTTGCCCGCCAGGGTGAGCCTGGCCTGCAGCTCCCTGCACTCCCGCTGCAAGGCAGCAATCTGCTTGTCCTTGGCCAACAGGGCGCTGGCTGTCTCACTGAGGTCCCGGGCTCGTTGGCGCGCCAGGGCCTTCTGGCACAACTGCAAGCTGGCCCCTGGACTGGGCATGGGAGCACTCACCTGGCCGGGGGAGGGGTAAGGCCAATGGTCATCTGAGGCCTGGGGCATTTCTCCCACTTCTCAGCTCCTCGCAAAGGAGGGTAAACTCTGGAGGATAGGTCTTGATGAGTGATGCTATCTCCCTGGACCAGGCAGAGGGGCCGAATCCCTTCTCCCTACCCTCTTCCCGGAAAGAAGGGGACCCAGGTGCCGCCCAGGACAGAGGATGGAGAGGAGCCAGACCTCTAAGTTACGGAGGTCCGGAGCGGGGTCCCCAGCTTTTGGGCCAGGGGCCGCCTAAGCCCGACGCCCGGTGAGGGTCGCCCGTACCTGGAGCCGGGGAGGACACCTCGCCGCCCCGGGGTAGCCGGGCCGGGTCTGACGGACCGGGCAGGCGCTGAAAGGGGTGTCCCCGCGCTGCGGCTGCGGCGGGAGGCAGCGGCGCGGGCTGGGCCCCGGGCGGCTGCCAGGGCAACCGGGGATTTGCGGCCGGGCCGTACCACTGGCAGCGCGGCAGGGGCGGCAGGGCGGGCCGCCGGCCTCAGGCCTGAGGAGAAGGGGGGCCCGAGCCCCCGGGGGCGCGCGCGGCGCAGGTATGAGCCCTGGGAGGCCGGGCCAAGGACCCGGCCCGGGCCATGAGCACGCTGCCACCTCCTCGTCGGGGCTCTGAGCACGGTGCAAGGGGATGGGGGAGATCCCGGAGCCGCTCCCACCCCATTCTCCGCACACCTACACACCTGCCCTGGCGTCGGCGCTCACCTCTCCCGGGGCCCCCGGGGCGGGCGCCCCTGCTCTGGCCGGGTCAGGGGGGCCCGGGGGCCGGGGCGGCGAGGGCGGCTCCCGCTGGTTGCGCAGGGCGATCTGCCTCTGCAGCCGCAGAACCTCCCGCTGAGACTCGCGCAGCAGCCGGTCGAAGTCCCACACGTGGAGCCACTGGGGGCCCTCCTGGAGTCGGGGGACCAGGAGCCGAGTCGAGCCTAACCCCGACCCGCCCCGCGCCGTTCCCAGCTGAGCCCGCCCTCCGCCGGACTGCAGGGGCCTTCGGACGCGGGCAGGTGTGCACCCTCCCCATGCATCTATGCCCGGTCGCAGATGCATGCCTATACAGCCCCATGCTTCCGCTCGCCCGTGTGCAAACACTCCCAGGAGCTCATTTACTGGACACTTGCGGTGTCCTCGGCACTGTGTTCAATGCCTTGCGAACATCTCTGCACCCCAGTGTGAGGTTATGCGTGAGTTCATATAGCCAAGCCCACTGGCTTGCAGCCCGAAACCTGGAGCCCAGAAATTCCCAGGTCTGGGACTCACGACTCCACCCCCTTCGGTTCAGGCACCCGGTCCCGCTCCCACCTGGGCCGTTGCCAGGGGAACCTACTCCCAGCAGCCTCCACCTGCTCGCTTCATTTGCATCTCATTAACATCTCAGTCTGCATCCCACACCGCCAGGCCGGCAGCCCTAGGTAGGGCTGAGCCGGAAGAGGTGACCAGGGCCTCCTCGCACCTTGCCCGCCAGGGTGAGCCTGGCCTGCAGCTCCCTGCACTCCCGCTGCAAGGCAGCAATCTGCTTGTCCTTGGCCAACAGGGCGCTGGCTGTCTCACTGAGGTCCCGGGCTCGTTGGCGCGCCAGGGCCTTCTGGCACAACTGCAAGCTGGCCCCTGGACTGGGCATGGGAGCACTCACCTGGCCGGGGGAGGGGTAAGGCCAATGGTCATCTGAGGCCTGGGGCATTTCTCCCACTTCTCAGCTCCTCGCAAAGGAGGGGTTAGGATGAACACCTTTGAAATGTGGCCTTCACCTGCTTCCACCCTGAGTCTGGATCTACCCTGGGCCGACCCTCAGCCTCGCTTGACCCCTTCCCTGCAATCCTCAAGCGGGGGTGAAAGGGTTAACTCCACCTTCTAGCTTAGGCCCAAAGGATGCTGCTAATTGAGGGCTGCCAGTGTGATGGGTCTTGTCCCTGCCCCCACCAGCTCTGCACCCAGAGATGAGCGCAGCAGGAGGCAGCCGCTAGTGCCAGCACTGGCAATCCAGAATTCTGCTCTCCCTGCCCGGGACCCCCCCATCCCCCGCCCAGCCCTTCTCTCCCTCCTGTGGTTCCAGAAGCCCCCAGCCCCCTAGCCGCTGGGTTCCTGCATCCCTGGGTACTAAGAGCCCACGATGCCCAAGCCCCACTGCCCTGGCACCCCTCTGCCCTGGTTGCCCAGCCTCCACCCAGTGGCCTCCCATCCTCACCACCCTCAGGTTAGTCTCCTGCAGCTTTCGGGCCCTCTCCTCCAGGCGCTTGGCAATGACCGCCAGCTCGGCATTCTTCCGCTTCAGCCTCCGCACCTTCTCCTCGTTCTCTGGGAAGCTGCTCTTCCTCTGACAAGGGGTCAGCCAGAATTGGGGCAGGTGGGGAGAAGCCCGGACCCCACCCCAGACCCAATCGTAACAGCCTGGGCCTTGGGCTAGACTCCTGGGCTCACAGGGGGGCTCCTTGGCAACTCTAGGCAGGGGTTCACCCTCTCTGGGTCTTGGGGTCATATCAGCTCCATGTAGCTCCTGCTTGGAGGGATGTTCATGGGATGAGAAGGATGCTGAAGCAGAGAGCCGGGGTGTCTGAGTCTGCCTCCCCGCCAGGACCCAGGACTTGCTTTCCAAGCCTCACCAACATCTGGTTCTCCTCTTTAAGGATGGCACAGCGCTGCTGCAGCTCCCCCATGGCCCTCAGCAGCTCCAGATTGGGCCTGTCCCCGAAGCCCATTTTCAGCTTGCCCTGGCATGGGAAAGGATGGGGTGCAGCCCCTCAGGAATCACCCTACCTATGGAAATCAGAGCCCTCTGTGTGGATGCATTCCCCCTCCACAGTCCAAGGAGACATGGAGACAAGAAGGTTCTCCCCCATGCCCCAGGTCTTCAGAGTGGAGTACAGGAGGGGCTGCTTAGTACACTAGCATCTCCCAACCCAGGGACCCTCTCTGCTAGTCCCCAGTTCTCCCCACCTCTGTCCAGCGTCCTCTTTTGGGAAAGACCAGCCTCAACTCCCACCCCCACTCCTCCAGGCTCCCCCAGGTCCTGAGTCCCCCAAAGTCCAGTCCCTCCGCCATCTACAGGGGACGGCTCACACCCACCCCAAGCCTTATCCTCCCTGGCTTGGCCCAGCACTGAGCCCCCCTCCACTGAGTCGCTTCCTCCAGACTCTGATTCCATCACACACACACACACACACTCCCCCAGTATCCCCCAGCCCCCAAAGACAGAGAGTAATGACCGCCAGCTCGGCATTCTTCCGCTTCAGCCTCCGCACCTTCTCCTCGTTCTCTGGGAAGCTGCTCTTCCTCTGACAAGGGGTCAGCCAGAATTGGGGCAGGTGGGGAGAAGCCCGGACCCCACCCCAGACCCAATCGTAACAGCCTGGGCCTTGGGCTAGACTCCTGGGCTCACAGGGGGGCTCCTTGGCAACTCTAGGCAGGGGTTCACCCTCTCTGGGTCTTGGGGTCATATCAGCTCCATGTAGCTCCTGCTTGGAGGGATGTTCATGGGATGAGAAGGATGCTGAAGCAGAGAGCCGGGGTGTCTGAGTCTGCCTCCCCGCCAGGACCCAGGACTTGCTTTCCAAGCCTCACCAACATCTGGTTCTCCTCTTTAAGGATGGCACAGCGCTGCTGCAGCTCCCCCATGGCCCTCAGCAGCTCCAGATTGGGCCTGTCCCCGAAGCCCATTTTCAGCTTGCCCTGGCATGGGAAAGGATGGGGTGCAGCCCCTCAGGAATCACCCTACCTATGGAAATCAGAGCCCTCTGTGTGGATGCATTCCCCCTCCACAGTCCAAGGAGACATGGAGACAAGAAGGTTCTCCCCCATGCCCCAGGTCTTCAGAGTGGAGTACAGGAGGGGCTGCTTAGTACACTAGCATCTCCCAACCCAGGGACCCTCTCTGCTAGTCCCCAGTTCTCCCCACCTCTGTCCAGCGTCCTCTTTTGGGAAAGACCAGCCTCAACTCCCACCCCCACTCCTCCAGGCTCCCCCAGGTCCTGAGTCCCCCAAAGTCCAGGTCCCTCCGCCATCTACAGGGGACGGCTCACACCCACCCCAAGCCTTATCCTCCCTGGCTTGGCCCAGCACTGAGCCCCCCTCCACTGAGTCGCTTCCTCCAGACTCTGATTCCATCACACACACACACACACACTCCCCCAGTATCCCCCAGCCCCCAAAGACAGAGAGGTGCAGAGAAGAGAGACAGACTGTCAGAAAGAGACTCACAGAGGGAGGGGGAAGGGGAGGGTTCAAGGCAGACAGACAGGCTGAGGCAGAAGGACAGACAGATGGTGAAAAACGGAACCACTGAGATTTCTGCCCAAAGAAGGGAGGACAGATGGTCACTGAGATGGACCCCCAGACAGAGACAGGCCCGGAGAAGACAGAGGGCAGTGGAGTCCCCAACTATGCCCAGGCCGGCAGGCAGGGTGGGAGCCCCCGCTTCGCAGACCCCGGCCGACCTCAGCTCTCTTACCTTAGAGAAAGCCTCTGCCTCCGGGTCCTCCAGCCTCTGACAGCCGGGTCCGGAGCTCAAGGCTCCCGGCGCAGGGCTGGGCAGCCCAGTTCCTGTTCTTCCAGGCTCCATGGCCCCTACAGGCCCCGGACTTCGGGCTCCCTCAGGCTCGGAACTGTCCTCAGGCCTCAGTTCTCCAACACGCAGATCTGTGGGGGTACCAGCCGTGCTTGGGGATGCGCCTCCAGCATCACCCCCCTGGCCTGGAGTCCAGCTCTGCCAGGCGGGCAGTGCCCACGGCTCCATGTTTCCAGGGTCCCCCAGCGATGGAAGGGATGTCAGTTGCTCCATGGTTCTGCCAAGGGTCCTAGGACCCAGGCCGGGGGACATCACCCAGCCAGCTGGAGGGGCCAATGAGGGTCATGCCAGGCCAGACCCTCTCCTCTCTGAGCTCTTGGCTTCACTGAAATTCCATCCAAGGTTGGCTGAGTGCTTCCTGCCCACAAAGGAGGCTGCGGGAGCCAGGGCTGCTGAAGGAGCTGGAGCCAGGGGTGTGTGAGCTGTGTTTGCTCGTGGCTGTGTGAACGAGATTGTGGAGGAGCAAGGGTGTCCCCGCAGGGGTGGGGAGAGTGTGCTGAGGCCACTGACAGCAGCTCCGGTTGAGGGTGTGCGCGTGTCTGCAGGTCGGCCTGTGCCAGTCAGCACGGCTCTGTGCGTGTGTGTGTGTGTGTGTGTGTGTGTGTGTGTGTGGAGGATGGGTGTTCCTACTTGTGTGTGTTGGAGGCTGTGGTTTTGTGTGCCACTGCCTGAGCCTGTCTCAGAGTTGCCAGTTGTTTCTGCATGTGGGTGTCTACTGCAGGGCTGTGGCAGTGTGTGATGCTGCCACTGGTTGTATCTGAGCGTCTCAGTGCTGTGCTGCTGTGTGCATGGCTGTCATTGTGTGTCCGTTTCGGCATCCGTGAGTCTGACCATCCATCACGATCCCTTAGCCCGGCTAGGGTCCACAGGAGCTGCCGAGGGTGATCCCCAAAGGTCCGCTGGAGTCCTTTATCTCACGCTCCTCTCTCCGCCGCTGCTGGCCAGCTTGCTGGGCGGTTGGGCTGGTCCTAAGGAGGCCTGGGTCGGTGGGCTGCTTGCCTCATAGTCTCTCTCCCTGCTGGCCTCAGGTCTGGGGACTGAAGGGGTTCCCTGTAGTCCCAGAGTCCCGAGATGGTGGGCGCTGAGGAGGGCCGAGCCTCAGAACCAGAGGGGTGAGCGAGGGAGAGCCAGCCCTTCCCTCCCCCTCCCCCTCCCTTCCCGCCCACCAATAGGAAGTCGGCTGCTGGTTTCCATGGGGATGGCGCTGGACTGGTGGGCTGGACCGGCAGGCAGGATTGGGACAGAGGGAAGACAGGTTCCTTAGGATGTCGACCCAGTGCCCCCCATGTGAGCACCCACCCTTCCCACACACATACCCACGTCTTCCAGGGTACGGAGACAGGGGGGCTGCAGACAGGGGAGCTGTCTCCATAGCTGTCCCAGTCCAAGCCGGTTAGAGACAGAGACAGGGGGTTGGCACGACAGAGATCCAGCCACAGAGAATGGCAGGAATAAAAATGATGGAATTTTTAAGATGAAACAAAGAGAGACAGGGGAATCAAGATAATGAAAACAAGAAGAGAGAAACAAGGAGACAGAGGTGGAAATACGCTGAGATAATTGCTTTCGCTTCCTCCTGGCTGCTGCATTTTGGGGGCAACCTGGCCATCTCGGGCCAGCAGGGAAGGCCACGTGGCTTCTTAGGCTGGCTTAGCCCCAAACTGTCAGGAAGCTCACCTTCTGTCTCATCCTAAGCCTTTTTGTTATGGTAAAATGGCATTTTGGGGACAAGGATGTGGAACTCCTCCACCCTTAAACCAGCCTGTGTGGTGGCAGAGACCTACATGGAGTCCCCAGGGACACAGATGTTGGGAAGGACCGCAGAGAGGCCTCTGGACTGGAGACTCAGTCCCTCCAAACCTGAGGCTCAAGCCAGTCTCTCCTAAGGGAGGGGTCCCCCGTGTGGCAGCCCCAGGGGATAGCACCAGCAGTGCTAAGCCACAGAGTCCCTGACAGTGGGACTACCTAGGCCAGAGCTGAAGAAGACGTGTCAACCTCACTTCCCTAAAGCAGTATACAGATCCATACGTGCAGGGTGTATGCACATGCGTGTGTGTAGTACACATATATAGGACATAAATTTGTGTATGTGGGCAGACATTGTACTTTATATACACGTGCACACATATATATGTATGCATGCGTGTATGCTATTATGTGTCCATGGGCCTCCCTGGGTATACAAGTATGCATGTTTCTGTGTATGTGCCATTGCATATATACTTGTCACATCATCCACATGCTGTGATGTGTATGTGAGGCTATGTTGTGCGGTGTATAAATCACATGTAAGTCATCTTAAATGTATATGGATGACATTACACAATATAGCACACTCTTATACAGTCATGGGTCTGTAATAACATACAATGACATGGTTTTATTTATATTTATATATGTAGTTATATACATCACCATGTCTCTCTTGTATATTCATTGTGTATGAACGTGTCTCTATATGTGTATATGTACAGAAGCAGTGCGTTTATGTGAATGTCACCATATGCATATTTGTATGCTCTTCTGTGACACATATTATATTTATATCATTGCATGTCTCTGGGGTCACACAGAGCCAGACACGATTGAAGCGACTTAGCAGCAGCAGCAGCATATCATTGCATGTGTGTATGCTATTCAATATATTTGTGTCCTGATTGTGAGTATATCCCTGTGTGTCATTGTGTGACATGCTGCCATGTATATGTACCATTTCAATTTTTTTTTTTCTTTTGGCTGCACCATACAACTCGTAGGATCTTGGTTTCCCAACCAGGGATCAAACCCTGCCCCACCCCCTTGGTGGAAGTCCTAACCAGCAGCGAAATCCCTATACAGTTTGTACTGATAGCTTATGTATATGGGGCCCTGCGTGTGATTGCACTCATGTGCTGGTGTGTGCTTTGTATGTTAGCATCTGTGCCCTTCTCTTATGTATAAAATGCTTTTTGTGTGTGAGCCACAGTGAGTTAGTTCCCAATTCTTAGACTACCAAGGAGCCCCTAGACGTTCTGAGATTACAGCTTAAAGGAGGCAGCCTTTGTCTGCGGGTGTGAAAAGCAGGTGGAGGGCAGCACAAGGCAGGAGCTCGGGTGAAGGGCAGGAAGTCCTCAGAGCCCTGCCCTTGACGTCTTGCCCACTTTCCTCCTTTGCAGGAAGGTCCTCCCCCGGGGATGGCCCTCCACAGGCCACCAGCCGACCAGGCTCAGAGCCCCCTTCTGGTCTCTGCTGCTGCTGCTGCTACTGCTAAGTCTCTTCAGTCGTGTCCGACTCTGTGCGACCCCATAGACGGCAGCCCACCAGGCTCCCCAATCCTTCTGGTCTCTAGGCAGAGCCAAACCCATTTCTCTCAGGAGAGAGTGACTTTCCCTCCGGCCTTTCTGCGCAGCCATGTGCCTGCTAAGCCCATTCGCCCCACCGCACCCAGCAAGAGAGTCTCAGACAAGAGAGAAGAGGAGTCCACTCTTTATTAGTGTCGGGGTCCGGGCACCGCTCCCGCCTCCATGCCATCCCCCCTTTCCCGCTCTTGCTCATCCGGCCTCCGTCCGCAGACGGCTGGGCCGCTGGGGGGGGGGGGGCGCCTCTCCAGCTGCGTTGGGTCCAGACGTCCACCTGCCGGTCCTCGGGGCAGCCGAGGAGCCCAGGCCGCGTTTCCGCGCGGGCCCCGGAGGGCAGGGGCGGCCGTTCGGCATTCCGGCGGCGTGCGAGGGGCGCCCGCGGGGCTCACCTGTCCCACGCGGTCCGGCGGCGGCGGCATTGGGCGCGGCGGCGGCGTGGTCTCCGAAGCCCACAGTACACTCATCCATAAAGTAGGAAACACTACACCCTCCAGTGCTGTTAGTAGTGCTTTCTACTTTATGGGTGACTGCACTGTCTGTCTGTCCGTCTGCAGTGCTCTTCAGGCCGCCGGCTCTTCCTCCAGGCTCCAGCCCCACGGCCTCCCGGCCTCCCCACTGCGCCCCAGACCCTGGCCCCCTGCCCTCCGGCACCCTGCCCTCCCGGGCCCTGTGGGCGGTGACTCAGCATGGCGCCAGACCCGGCCTCCCTCCCCCACTTCCTCTTTGGTTCCCTCTTCCCTTCCCCCCAACCCGGCTCCACCCCGTGGCCCCCACGTTAGGGGCACTCAGGTGGAGACCGTGGCCACTCAGGAGGCCTCACCCCAGTCCCCGGTTCTGACCCCTGGCTGATGCCCTCCAGAGCCAGAACAGAGGCCTGGGACCCCAGCTCCTCTCCAGCCCAAGGCCAGAATCTCTCGCCACCCACCGCTGTGGCTCCCCATGTAGGAGCCCAAGGCCGTCTTGACAGAGATGGTGGCCATGTTGGGTGGAGAGAGACCCTGAGCACCTCTCCAGGACACCAGGTCCCCCTTTCCAGCCTCTCCTCACCCTCTGCCATCCCCACCCTACTCTCCCAGCCTCGTCCCTTGAAGCCTTGGACCCCTCTTTCTTCACTGAGGGCCAGGAGCCATTTTCACTCCCTTGTCTAGAGAGAAGTCAAGGATTTTGAGGTGCTGGTCTACCACAGAAGCTGTAGACCTGAGGGGTCTTGCCTCTCTTTGCCCAGCGCTTGGCTTGGAAGCCTTGGCACCAGAGCCTCCCAAGCCCCTCCCCAGCGCCTCCACCCAAGGCCTGCAGCCCAAGCCCCTCATCGCCCCTTGAGGCCCAACGTCCAGGAGCCCCAGCCGGGGCTGAAGTGAAGGTTCAGATCCTTACCTAATGCTGCAGGGCTGAAGGGCGCAAGCCCTGTGCTCCAGGCTCCCAAGTGGGGTTCCCTTCAGGGCGGGCAGGGCTTATAACCCCGAGGCCACGTGGGTCAGATCTCAGGGCGCCCAACGGTCTTGGAGCCCGCCCCCACACTGCGGTGCCGATTAGCTGCCCCTCCCCTCCCTGGGGAGGACAGACTGACAGGAAACCAGAGACAGGCCTGGGTATTGGCGGGAGGGGGCTGAAGAGACCATGGCACACACCCTGGCAGGTGGCTTCCGGGACCCCAGGCCTGCCCTTCCCCCCTGACGCCAGCCGGGGGGGGGGTAGTTCAGAAGTCCAGGGGCTGCCATGGGAGTGACCCCAGGACGAAAGGGCTGCCTCTCAGGGCCTAAATTCTAGCACAAGAGAAGAACTTTTTCTCTGAGCTCCAACCCCGCCGACCCCAGCCCAGAAAACTCCCCTCCCTTAGGGACAGCAGTGGCTCTCAGACCGGGCCATGGCTCCTGTACTTGCTGCCCAGAGAGGCCACCGAGGAACAGGTGTCCGATGGGGTCTAGGGCAGCACGTCACGATACTCTCCAGGTTGCCCCCAGTACCCCACAAAGCACCCCTCCCCCTGTACTGCCTGCGGGAGACCAGACCCCCTCAGCACGCCGTGGGGGTCACACTAGGCCTGTTGGCCCTAGACTTGGTGTTCCCACGCCCTGCAGGGCCTGTCAGGATAAGAGGGCAGGGTGGGGCGATGATGAGGTCTGGGGTCTCAGGCAGATCTTAGGCGTCCCTGGGTTTGGAGGGCTAGAGGGAGAGAGGCTTGGAGAGCAGAGGTTCTAAGCCGCTACCGGATGTGGGCATGGGGGCCCGCCCACCTGCATGCCACCCCCGCTTTCCCCATGAGGAAGGCAGGAAGCCGCCCATCCCAGGGCCCCTGGCTGGGGGTGGGGGGAGCGG
>SJYC01141564.1:0-24653 GCA_006408675.1 Madoqua kirkii
GTGGGGGGGGTCTTCCAGTCTGAGCTTAGGCCCCCCTGCTGCAGTGTGGAGGGCAGTCTTCCAGTCTGAGCTTAGGCCCCCCTGCTGCAGTGTGGAGGGCAGTCTTCCAGTCTGAGCTTAGGCCCCCCTGCTGCAGGGTGAGGGGGGTCTTCCAGTCTGAGTTTAGGCCCCCTGCTGCAGATGCAGTAGGCGCTCTCCCAGGTTGTCAGCAGGCGTGTCAGTGCCCACCTGGACCCCCTCCAGCGCCTCACCGCCTGCCTAGCTCTAGGAGCTCCAGACCCCAACCCTCTTCCCCCTGCTCCCCCAGGGTGCAGGGCTGAGGAAGTGAGTCTACTCAGATGCCCAGAGAAAGTGCCTGTCCAGGGTGGGCGGAGGCAGCTGCTGGCTTCTCCAGGGCCTGTGATCAGGCCTCAGGCCCTGCAGGGGAACCACAAGCCCAAGAGGAAGGCTGGGCCTCTGCAGCCAGCCTCATCCTCCCTGTGGACTTCTTCTCTCTCCCAAGCATAGATTTGCATTTTCCCCTCTGCCCTCTGCCACTCAAGCCCCCCGGGGACCAGGTGACAGTTAAACCCCCTCTTCCGGCTAGTGGCCCAGAGCACCCACTTCCTTTCAGGTATTTTTCCGGGCTCAGGGGAGGGGTTGAAAGGGCGGCAGCAGCTGCGTTTGGGGAAGAAGGGATGGGGGCTCCATTTTGGAGAGGAGCTGGGGTCTCTCCACCACAGTGTCAAAAGCTGTTCCTTATCTGCCCCCCACCCAGTTCTCTCTGGAGCACAAGACTCAGTGTGGAGGAGGGAGAGGAAGCAGTCAGGAAGCCGCACAAGGGCTCAAAGCGACCTTCTAGCTCCCTGACTTCTAACAGGCCTCCCTCTGGTATGGGATGACCCCCAAGGAAAGCCTGGGCTTCCAGTCCTATGTCCACGCCCCTGTAAGGCCTGCCCTCCACTCGGGGGTGAGCAGTGCCTGAGACTAGAAACGCCTAGGTCTATAGGGGAGATGGTTTCTATCGTATGCTCAGAGGTTCTGGCATCGAGGTGCCAGCAGCCCGGGTCAGGGTTTTCTCTGCACTCAGTTCCTGCTTCCTGAAATCTTAAAGCAAAGAAAACACCAGTATCTACAGGTGAAAGGTGCTGAATCGGGCAGTGGAGGACACATAAAGTTGCAGTGACCCCTCTTGAGGGCAGGCTGAGCCCTGACTCCGGGGCTCAGTCTCTGCGTCCATACAGTGAGGCCTGCCATGACTCCCAGCCCACGCATTCTCTGCACGGTCTGCCTTCACTCTTTCCCCTGCCCCAACGCCCTGGACCTCCACCTCCCACTGGTGAAGTCCTCTGAGCCCCAAAGGCCATGTGCTTTCTTCCTCAGTCCACGTCTTCCTGGCTCACACAGCAGCACTTTTTATCAGCGAGGCTATCTATTCTCCTAGTTCAAACAAGACTGAGGACTTCCCAAGTGATCTGGTGGTTAAGAATCCACCTGCCAATGCAGGAGACATGGGTTCAATCCCTGGTCCAGGAGGATCCTACATGCCCTGGAGCAACTAAGCCCAAGCACCACAAGTATTGAGCCGGTGCTGTAGACTCCTTGCTGCACAAGAGAAGCCGCCACAATGAGAAGCCTGCGCCCCCCAGCCAAGAAGAGCCTCTGCTCGCTGCAACTAGACAAAGCCCGCACACAGCAATGAAATTCCAGAGCAGCCAATAAATAAATAACTAAAAAAAAAAAAAACACACACACACACAAAAAAACTGAAGGGGCCAGCCACTCATGAGCAGCCAAAGTTACATCTGACAGGCTGACATGAATCCAAGAGGTAGAAAACTAATTAGTCCCAGAATCATTTCACCACATGGTACAAAAATGGAGGTCTTATAACAAATGATCAAAGCCAAGTAGAGGTTAAATGACATTCACAATCTCAGATCCAAATAGAAAGGAAGCACATATTTTTAAAAAAATACAAAGTAGGTCATAAAAATTGAAAGAACAAAGAGATTAAGATAAAAAGCCATGGTACTTGAAGGAAAATGTCGCAGTTTTGATATATTTGTGAATGATAGATACACCTGAAGATCTATTGCCCCAGAAAGTTAGAGTGATGACTTTCTTACTTAGAACTTATCTAGAGGGGGACGACTTTACATGGAAGTCCCATATACAGGCTTAGTAGTTCACAGCTCTCAAATTGCTCTTACCTGAATGCTTATATTTGATTCTCAAAACTACCCTAAGAATTGCTGATTCATCTTTCAGTATTTCGATTATAACTTACATAACAGAAACATGAACAAATGGTGAGTGCCTAGCTTGGGAAATTTCCAGAAAGCGAATCTACCTGTGTAACTAGCATCTAGATCAAAACCAGACCATAACCAGCACCTCAGGGGCCCCTGTGCCCTCCTCCAACCCCGCCTTTCACAAGGAACCACTGTCCTGTCACCTAACACCAGGGTTTCATCAACTGCATTTTATAAAGAGGAAACTTACTTTTGGAGAAGTCAAGTGACTCAGAAAGGTCAGGGCTAGTGGGCAGTGGAGGCAGCAGGGCTGGGAGGCAGCAACACCGCCCCTGGTTCCAGTGGAGGGTGAAGCTGCAGAAAGTCCAGTGCAGGTGGAGGGTGGCAGCCAGCAGAAAAAAGGCAGGGGAGGCTGGAGAGGGTCTGGCAGAGGGCAGCAGATACCTGAGAGCTGATGGGCAGAACAGAGGATGCGGCCAGGCGGGAGCTGCAGGCCTGGACCAGTTTCCCGATGCTCCACACAGGGATCCTTCTGTAAACCCCAGGCATCTCCTCCCCGGGCCCTTCTCCCCATACTTCCTCCTCCTCCCTGGCCAATTTTAGACTTGAAGACTAGAGATGTAGGTAGTGAGAGTAGGGTGGTTGTGGCGGCTCCATGTGCGGGGACACATAACTTGCTGGTTCTGTGGAAAAATCACAAAGGGAGCAAAGCTGCTGTGTTTGGGGAGAACCGTGTCAGAACGCAGCCCTAAACTGGGTGAAGGCAGTGCATTTCCTGAGCTAAGGCTCCACCGCCTAATCGTGGCCCAGTCACTTTACTTCTTAGAGCCTCAGTCTCTTCATCGTTCCCTCAGGATGTTAACCATGACACCGGGGGTTTGTCAGGGATTAAATAAGATAATGGATGCGAAAGCCCTTTTGTCAAATGTGACTTTTTTGTTTTGAGGGTATTTGGGGAGGACTGGGTTTTTTTTGTTTTTTTGTTTTTTGGCTGTTCTTGGTCTTCGTCGCCGTGTGCAAGCTTCCTCTAGCGGTGGTGAGTGGGGGGCTACCCTTTGTTGAGGCGCTCAGGCTTCTCTCTGTGGGGGCTTCTCTTGTTGCACCAGCTCTAGGTGCACGGCCTCAGCAGTCGTGGTACACGTGCTTATTGCCCCGAGGCCGGTGGGATTTTCTTGGACCAGGGATCAAACCCACGCGCCCTGCGTTGGCAGGTGAATTCTTCACCACTGCCCCAGCAGGGAAGTCCCTAAAAGGCTGTTTAAATGAAAGACTTTACTGATTCTAAATATGAACCAGAGCGCCAGACAGAATGAGATGTTAAGCTGTTCTCGAACATTTTCTACTTGACTCTTTTACACACACACACGCACAAACCAGGTGTCATAGAAGGGACCGGAGGACCGAATGGCAGGTCACGGACGGGCTGGGAATGTGAAGGTAATGACCAGGCCAGAGGAGTGAGGCCTTGGTGCCCAAATCTGAAGAGAACGGTTTGAATTTAGGCCCTTACCAGTCCATCCCACTACTCTTAGGGAAACTGCTCCCTCTAAGACCAGAGTCTTCTGACCCATGTTCTATCAGCTACCTATCCCTGCTTTGGGCTGGAAGCTGCATGCACCATCAGTCAACCCCTCCATTTTGGGGAGACCTACTCTTTGCTACTCCATGAACTGTAGCCCGCCAGAGCCCTCTGTTCATAGAATTCTCCAAACAAGAATACTGGAGTGGGTAGCCATTCCCTTCTCCCGGGGATCTTTCCAATCCAGAGATCAAACCCAGGTCTCCTGCACTGCAGGCGGATGCTTTACCGTCTGAGCCTGCAGGGAAGCCTAAATCGCCCGAAGTGCAGGAGCCCTGGGTTCCATCCCTGAGTCAGGATTCCAGCTTTGTTAGGTTCCTGACAGGGGATGGGCCTCCAGCGCCTTCTCGCCTGTCTGGGCTGCTGACTGGGTTCCAGGACCAGAGGCAGCTCCCAGGAAGAGGCTGCCGGCACCCCAGTCTGTGAAATCCGGTCACCATGACGGGCCAGCCCTCCCCCACAACCGCCAGCGCCTGTGTCTCTGGCTTCCTGTGGAGCTGACAGTTAGGGCCCCGCTGGTGTGGGGCTGAGGCAGCGTGAGTGCGGTTATTTGTGCACAGCTCCCCTCGCCGCCGCCCCCCGCCCCCCACAACTGTTTCCATTCTCACAGAACAGCTACGTCCGGGTCAGACACGCAGGACGGTGGCCGGGGGATTTCCAAGGGACTTTCTGAGAACGCCAGTGAAAGTGGGGCGTTGGCTGCACGGGCTGGGCACTCATGGTAAAACCCACTTCTTCCCTGCAGGACTGTCAGCTCCGGCCTGGGGGGGCTGCTTCCCAAGGCCCCTTTCAGACTGAAACTGAAGAACAGAAACCACTACCTCAGAGCTCGGTCAGCTTGCTGGGCTGGGGAAGTCCATGAAAAACTCAGTTGGGATTGGAGTTAAACGGAACACTCCCTGAAGGCGTCAGAGAAAATGGTTCGTTTGAAAAGGAGCTGGGAAGGATGTGAGCAGCCGTGACGGGCCCAGCTTCCTCCCCTGGGCTTGTGAGAATGCAAGGGATACGGAGGGTCACTGGCAGGCAGATCTCCCCGCCTTCCCGCACACTCCAGGTCACAGGTAAGACGCTGACTCACTAGCAACACCAGGTGGCGGAGAGACACACAGCCCCAGTGCAGGCCCCTCGGCTCCTGAGTCAGAGCTCCGCCTGCGTGCCAGTCCTCCTACAGTTCCCCACTATTTTGGTTGACTGTATACAGCTCAGATAGTCAAGAATCTGCCTGCAATGCAGACCTGGGTTCGATCCCTGGGTTGGGAAGATCCTCTGGAGAAGGGAAAGGCTACCCACTCCAGTATTCTTGCCAGGAAAATTCCACGGACAGAGGATCCTGGTAGGCTACAGTCCATGGGGTTGCAGAGTTGACACAACTGAGTGACTTTCACACGTTGTATACATATTTAAGAATGGCTAATAAAAGAGTGAATGTTTTACCTTTTATAAAACTGAAGTTACAGAATTTTCACATCACTTTATTTTCATAATCACAAAAATCCTGAAGTAAATGAAATGTAATCACTTTCGTTCTGAACAGATGGGGAGCAAGAAACTTAGGGAAAAAAAAATGAGGACCCTGGGACTTTCCTGGTGGTCCTGCAACTACAGCTTCATGCTCTCAATGCAGCGGGCCTGGGTTCAAACCCAGGTCAGGGAACTAGATCCCCCACATCACAACTAAGACCTGGAGAAGCCAAATAAATGACAAGAGTAACAACAAAAATGGGGACACTAACAGGGTTTATTACAGAAATTTAAATAGATGACAATTTATGATAAACATTTAATTCTAAAACAAATAATTCACCTTGGCCAGTAGCATGACGTGACTCAAGAACCCCTACTAGGCCAGAGACAAAAGGAGAGGCCCACCCCGAACTAACCATAGTAGGGGCCAACAGCAACCTGAGGGTCTCGTTAGGGGGACGTAGGGAAGGTGGGCAGGGGGAGGTCAAGGGTGCCACTGGTGGGCCTGAAGTATAGGAAGAACTGAACAAAGAAGAGAAAAAAGGTATTAAACATGGTCAAGGGCAAATACTACTTGCACAAGTAGTATTTGCCCTCAGGATTTTAAGGGATACCTGCTGTGCCAGGTCTAGCGGGCAGAAGGCAGCAACCACAGACACCAGGACTACGCGGCTGAGACGGTTGCCTAGACTCAGGACAGCAGACATTCCGAGACCCAAGGAAGCACATTCGAAAGGCTACAACCCCGGAGGCTCAGAAATGGATCACGAAGAGCAGAAGGGCTCTGCTGCTCTGGGAAGATGCCTACTGGGCAGTGCGTTCTTATTGCACCCAGCTAAGGGAAAGAGGGAAGAAAGGCTTCTGCTGTGGGTTAAGAACATTTCTAGGGTTCATGTTTATTGCCATCTGACCCAGAGTCCTGCCTGTGAGCAAGGGTGCCGCCCTGGGCTGTAGGTAGGAAAACTAGCATCCTACTCCCCACTGAATTCAGTCTCTACCCACCCCTCACAGTAGTCCAAAGAGGGTAAAAACGGCCCAAGGACACATTGGGCTGATCAACTGACAGCCAGCTGAGTCTTAGTATCGGAGGTTGAGATGTGTTTGAAGTTCTGCCCATTTAGCTCCATGACAGAAAACAGGCAGCGGCAGAGACGAGGCGGCAAGATGCTGGCAGCCGTGCGCCTTCCTAGGTCTTTATGGCTGTGTCTCTGGACTTGTAGGCCACGCCTCGACTCTTCAGCTCCCTTACGATTCCTGCCGTGGGAAGAGAAACAGCTGTGTGAGGGGAGAAGCGTCGAAGACAAGAAGGGTCCCCTGGCTCCCACGTGGTGAGGGGAGGGGGTGGTACGCTCTAGGCAAACTGGAATTTCTGGACTGCTCAGAACTGCGTGGCTGCAGTGTCACCCCCTGGAGGACCCAGGTGCGTGCTTGTCAATGACTTAGGAAGAACAGGAAGACAACGGCGGGAGAAACACTGTAGCTGTCAAAAGCAAGGGTTCTGGAGCCAGGATGCCTGGGTGGAAATTCTGGCTCCTTACTAATTGCGTGACCTTGGATAAGTTATTTAACCTCTCTGAAGCTCTGGTTCCCTCAGAGTCGTCCTGAGCACCAGCATTAATTCATATGAGAAAACTTCCATAGAGCCTGGCACAATAAATGAACAAGGGCTGTTACTATAATTATTACCTTGGGGCAGGCGACCAGTGACGGACACTGCATACACGCCTGGCTTAAAGTTACCTGAAAGAAAAGAGACTGCGGTTAAGAGTGAGTTACGACAAAAGACCACACACAACCTTAAGCAAAAAATGAAAGAAATGTTGCAACTCTGAGAGAACAGCAATTGCTTCTTTCGGCTACAAGTTTTAAGTGACAGGGCACAGGACACTTTTCATGGCTTTCCTCCGACCCCACCTTTCTCACTCTGGGGCCACTTACCCGTTGACTGAAGAGCCGCCCCCCCCTAAAGAAAAGAGACTGCGGTTAAGAGTGAGTTACGACAAAAGACCACACACAACCTTAAGCAAAAAATGAAAGAAATGTTGCAACTCTGAGAGAACAGCAATTGCTTCTTTCGGCTACAAGTTTTAAGTGACAGGGCACAGGACACTTTTCATGGCTTTCCTCCGACCCCACCTTTCTCACTCTGGGGCCACTTACCCGTTGACTGAAGAGCCGCCCCCCCCCACCGCCCCCAGCCCAGACAATACATCTAGGCCAGGATAAAGACAAAGGGAGACACTTACTGACTCGCTGCCACTTGGAGACCCAGCTGTCCTCTGGACTCATCATCGCGATGATTCTAGGAAAGGGAAAGAAACAGCGTCAGCCTGAGCCGCCTCCACTGGAGAAATCGAGATTGGGGGCACTGCCCAGCCCACCCCGGGCCCCATGCCCACCTTCACCCCGCTCCCAGCTAGCAGAGCAGTTCTGGGAGAGGAAACCTCAGGAAAAGCCAAGAACTGACCTTCTACTAGGAAGCAAGGAAAACTCTGTACAGAGTCCTAGTGCTGGGAAAGGACTGACTCAGAGCTAGCACTCAGAGTCTTTGGGCTTAAGTCCCTGGGCCCCAGTCACAGGTCAGTCACCACTTGCCACCCCCACCCCCGAAAAGACTGATGCCCCAGGGAGTGGGACTGCTTTCGAGGTAGATGGGTGATTACAACCAGCACAACCACTGAAGGCTGGGGCCCAGGGCAAAGGGGAGGCTGAGTCTATAAACAGTGGGTCCCCTTAGTAGAAACAAGTTAGATTTAATCAAGCTCTGCCTCTAATGAGCTGTCCAGCCTGACTCACATATGAAGAGCTCCTTCAGAACTTAAGATGAAATTAAAAGGGTGAGCTAATACATGAAAGAGCCCTAGCACAGAGTAGATGCTAAATAAACATTAGCTCTCCTTATCCTAATCACTCCTCCCAGGGTAGCTGTAAACCCAGAGCACAGGCCACAGAAAGGGCCAGAAGCCTGCTACTGAGCATGATAGGTAAGTTTCAGGTGATTTCAGAAGCTACAGAGGTCATTTCTGTCCGTCCCCTCCCCCATTCAATCAGATATTTACTGACTACCTCCTGTGACAGACCTGCACTGATGTTTGTTGACTGCCTCCTCAATACCCACTCCTCCTTCTCTTGCTAACAATCTTGGATTCTTACTTAGGAAGCCTCCCTCCCCATCCAAATCCTATATTCACAGTCATATGCTTTGAGTGGAACTGACCTCACCTCTAGAGGTGGCAAGTAGGGTAAAGCCCGCTCTGGCCTGGCAGACCAATCTGGGGTAGGCATGTACACAGGCTGTTCTCATGACCAAATATGTGTTTTCCTCTGTCCTTCAAAATCTATCCTTCCAGCCTCACAGTGCCTGTTAATCCAATCTGATGATTTAATCTAATCAGAATATCCACCACTCTCCAAACATACCCTGCTTTACCCACTCCATTCTTTTGCTCAAATCAATCCCTTTGTTTAGAATGCTTTTTCTTCCTTTTTCTCATCTTGGCCTCCTCAAAAATCCTATACTTTAGTCCTTTATTAACAGCCTGATTCATATGCTATCTCCTCTACTTCTGGCTGACTTCATCAAGCCCTCCTCTAATCTTCTTTAGCCTTGGATATACTTACTCTTCAAATCTTAATGTGCACCAAAATGCATAAATAACTCCTATAACTCAATAACAAAAGACCAAAGCCCTGATACAAAAATGGGCAAAAAACCTGAAGAGACATTTTACCAAAGAAGATACACAAATGGCCAATAAAGATAAGAAAAGATGCTCAACCTCACCAATCATGAAGGGAATGCAAATCAAAACCACAATAAGATAACCACATCACACCCAACAGGATACCTATCACCAAAAACAAAACAAAAAACAGAGTGACAAGTGCTGACAAAGATGTGGAGAAACTGGAACCCCTGTACCCTGCTGGTGGCAGTATAAAACCGTGCTGCTACAGAAAACAGCACGGCAGCCTCTCAAAATGTTACACATAGAATAATCTAGCGATTCTACTTCTGAATATAGATGCTCCAAGAAGTAGAAGAAAGCAGGACTCAAACAGGTGTTTGTAAACCCATATTCATGGCAGCATATCCTTAACAGCCAAAAGGTAGAAGCAATCTAAGTGTCCATCAACAGATGCACAGATAATTAAAATTTGGTATATACATAAAAAGGGATAGCATTACACTTAAAAAGGAAATTCTGACACGCTACAACATGGATGAACCTTGAAGACATCATGCTACATGAAATAAGCGAACCACAAAAGGACAAATGTATGATTCCACTTATATGAGGTACCTAGAGTAATCAAATTCACAGGAAAGTTAAATGGTGGTTGCCAGGGGCTGGGAAGAGGAGAAATGAGAAGATGTGCTAACAAATGAACGAAAGAACTGGAGTATCTGAGTGCGTACATGCATGTCTACACATGTACAAAGTAAAGATTCCACGAAACATCTTTTCTGCCCAATCCTTTACTCTTCCTTAAAGGAAAAAAAAGAAGAATGACGTGGGCCCACCTTGAAGGAGTTTTAGCAAGCACTGGTTTGGGCCCAGTTCATGTATAAACCCTTCACTGGCCTAGAGACCAAAAGACATTTAACAGTACCTTCTTAACCTCCAAAGAATACTGCCTCTTGGCTCCTCCCTTGGGGAAAGAAAACTAAGACCCATCCAACTTTAAGTTTCTCTCATTGCCCTGCCCCCACTGGATAATCTCACTAAGTGAAAACTTTTCTCATAGGTCCTCTTAGAGAGGACCAAAATTTGGCCTCAGCTTCGGGGCCAAAATTTACCCTTCATTTTCAAAAAAGATCCTCCTGCATTTAATAAACATGTATTAAGGCCCTATGCCAGGCTGACGGTGAATGAGACAAATAAAATCCCCACCAGAAATTCCCTAATAGTCTAGTGAAGAACTGTCCAGTGGAAATATAATGAAAACCACACAATTCGTTTTTTAAGTTCCTATAGCCATGTTAAAGGAGTAACAAAAAGTAAATTAACTTCAGTAATGTTGCTGCCGCCGCCAAGTCACTTCAGTCGTGGCCGACTCTGTGGGACCCCATAGACGGCAGCCCACCAGGCTCCCCTGTCCCTGGGATTCTCCATGCATTTCCTTCTCCAATGCATGAAAGTGAAAAGTGAAAGTGAAGTCGCTCAGTTGTGTCCGACCCTCAGCGACCCCATGGACTACAGCCTTCCAGGCTCCTCCGTCCATGGGATTTTCCAGGCAACAGTACTGGAGTGGGATGCCACTGACTTCAGTAATATAGTTCCTTTAACTCAGTATGTTCAAAATTCACTGGACAGCACAGCACTAGTGTGTCTCAAAATAACTAAGGCCAACTCATATTAAAAGAGTCTCGGTTGAGGGTAATATAAAGAATGAATGTGGCAATCCAAAGGGCTTACCCATCAAAAGAAGAGCTGGTGCAGTCATATACCATCTCTCGGTTACCCTTCATCTGAAGGTATGCATCACAATTGTCACAGCCATCATATTCAAACTGGTCTATAGTCTTGGGAGAGGGAAAAAAATAAAGGAGAAACCTGAGCCAAAAGAAAAAACACTTTTCCATACTTCTACCTGCTGAAGTACAAAGTTCCCTATGTTGGCCGTCTCATCATGCCCCCCACCCACCATTCTTACAGCCTCCTGCCTAAGTTCCACTCTCACACCCCTTTTCTTGTTATAGTTATCCCTCTGCTGAAAGGTGAAGTTGCAAAGGCATGTGCCCACAGCTGCACAACCTAGTAGTGTCCCTGCTGAAGTAAACGACGGCCTCCTGCTCCTTCCCACACTTTGCCACCCACCCAGATCGTGGATCCGACATTCTTTTTCACTGTTCGCCCACATCTATTCCAGCTTCTTTCCCCCAGCTTGGTCTCCCGTCAGCCCGTACAACCAGGTCCCCGACAGACACCTTGACCAGCGAACACAGCAGACACGCCCGCAGATGCCGCAGATCCTTCGGCACCGTCTCCAGAGCCATCCTCTCGCAACGAAGATCAGCGAAGGAATGAGCCACAAAAGCCTCTCTGCGGATAAATAGTAAAAATTACCCACAATGCCTACACTTCCTCTGCCTCAGACTTCCCCTTCCGGCGCGGCGGCCCCGCCCCGCCCCCCGCCTTTGATATGGTTTCTCCCGCCAGGAGGCGGGGCCGGCCGAGAGGAACCTGGGCCGGCGCGGGGGGAGGCTGCGCCGCGGTCGAGCGTGTGGGCGGGGCCCGAGGGGCGGGGCGGCACGGTTGGCGCCTGCGCGGGAGCAAGCTGCGGGCCGGAAGGTCTGACCTGGTCCGCTGGTCTCCTGGAGCGTCCCGGATGACAGCAGAGGGTTTTTTTGTCTTCCTGTCTTAAGCGTGGAGGGCCAGAGAGTCCACTGTCTCCCTCTGGATTATCTCAGCGGAGATGAGAAGTCCAGGGACCGCCCCCCTCCTTCTTACCAGCGAGAGCGTGATTGGGTTTCCTAAAGGCCGGAGCGTGATTGGGTTTCCTACCTGCGAGTGATCGAGTTTCCTAACAGCAAGTGATCGGGTTTCCTGCCAGCGAGTGATTGGGTTTCCCGCCAGCGAGTGATTGGGTTTCCCTTTGCGTCCACAGGAATGCTGGTTTGTGAGCCGACTTCCGGGGGAAAAAAATGCGTATTTAGTTATTTCTAAGAACTCTTTATGTAAGTTTCCTCGTTCCAACTGATAATTTACGCTTTTTGCAGCTTTTAGCGTTTAGATCCAGTTCCTCTACTTCAGATCGTGTCCTTTTTATTTTGCACCCTATAGGCAGACTTACAAATGCCTTGCTGTCTGGTTCAAAACTGGCACCAGACAATCCCCACCTCTACCAAACCTTTCCCGAAGAAGCAGGAAGGGAAAACGCTTTTTGTGAGACGAGGATAAGCCCCTGCAGGCTCTATGGAATTCTCCACACCCACGTAGCACCAGCTCCCTTGAGCTTCGCGGTAGTCCCACGAATTGGCAGAGGTCTGTGTTTATCTAGACTGGAACTGTGGGATATAGATGGTTTCAGGCCCCGCTGTTGTATCTTCCCAACCAGGCCTCCTGAATTGAAACGGAGCGTCTTCAAGGCCGGTCTGTGCCTGGGGCCCATCGTGTTGTGTTCTGATGGGCGCTGGAACTGGGGTTAGGATGTCTTTTATCCCTGCTTACTCTACTTTGAAACACACTTCACCCTGTTTGTCCCAGGGGAGCTCTCCAACAATCCGTGAAGTGGGCCCATTTCATGGATGGAAAAGTGAGGCAACAGTGTTTTGCAGGGTCACAAAGAAAGTCCGTGAAGCATTATAGAGTGTGAAGTAAACATACAGTAATAGTACAAATGACACCCTGAACCACAAGGAGAATCCAGTCACACTTTCACTCTCCCTGATCTCACTAAACAATGCCTTCAAGGGCTTACCATTCAGTTCTCGTTGCCGAGCCCACCATGCTACTCTGTCCTTTCATAAATTAGAGCCTAGCCTCTGATACTAGGAATATTTTTGCCCACGTAGAAGATGAAGTTGATACCCCGAGTGACAGTCACAACAGAAGAAAACCATGAGACCAGATCAAGTTTATGGATAAATATATTAGCAAATAAATACATTTCTCATCATAGTGCCTGATTCAAGCATCTTTCTGCCTGTTCAGATATAAATACCCACGTGGGTGCCTAGGTGCTAGTTCCCCACTGACTATAAGGGAAGAGGATCCCCAGGTGGGTGCTGTGCCCACTCTGTTCCCGCATTCACATTCCAAATGGGATAATGCCTGAGGGGGCCAGCGATGGTCCAGCTGCCCTAGGGTGAATGTCACCCTGAGGAGGCCCCTCAGCTCTTGCCCACTTGGGACCAGCTGCCCCAGGCCGGACTTTCTTCTCTGACCCCACTCCACACTGTGTGTACCTGACCTGTGTGGCTTAATACTGAGAAGCTGGGCCTCTGGGCCATCTAATCTTAAGGGCCCCAAACTTCTTCTTTGTTCTCCCCTGCTCCCTCTCCCTGCTCCGAGAGGAAGCACCCAGAGAAAACTTCCTTGTTCAGCTGTAATTCAGCCTTTTCTACCTTCAGCCCTTCCTCCCTCTTCCTAAATAAAGTCCAGCAGAAATCCTCTTCTTCCACGTCCCTTGGGATTTTCAGCTAAGCGATCTCCAAGGAAGAGTGAGCCCCTTCCCACTACCCCCACCACTCTCCCCAGAGGGACTGGGGCTGCTGGAATGACAAGGGAGCCTGAAGATCAGAGCTTCAACCCAGGTTCTTCAGGGTGCTGCACCACCTCAGGGACTGCACACCCTGGCTTCTCCTCTGAATATAGAGGAGCTGACAAGTATGGACAAGGAGGGAAAACTCCTTGTGCACCAGGACAGGCCTTGCCTGGTGAAGCTGCAAAGCCCATCATCTTTGAAGAAGGAAAATAGTAAGAACCAGGGTTGCTGTTGCAGCAGCCTTACTGAGGGAAGGCCAAAGCTGGTGTGCAAGACTGTCTTCAGGAAGGAGGTGAGCAGGGTTCATTCATTCGGCTGAACCCATCTGCTGGTATGAACATGAGGCCTGGGATGAAGAAGTGCTCAGGCTGGGGAAGGAGCACCACCTTTATGACACCTGTCTACCCATGCCTAGCTTCCTGCTCTCAGAAAAAAGCAGCCTGCAAGGGAGCCCACCCATACAGTGGTAGCTGGTTGCCTGGCTGGACACAGATGGTTCTGCCAACAAGGTCTGGAGCTGGGAGCAGGAGAGGACACCTGCCACCCACCATCACCACCCTCTGCCAGTGGCTCCAGGAATATGGCCCAAAAAAGGGGGCTTGTTTTCTGAAGTCCTTTCTTTTCTGAGGAGCAGGACTCTGTGCCAGGTAGGGCCCCAAGTCATCCAGCGAGCTCTCTTGGTTGGAGCCAGGACTGAACATCTCACACGGCCTGTTCACACAGCTCCTCCAGCTCCTCTTCTGTGCCTGCGTTTAGAGAGGGAAGGAGAGAGGTCACTGAGGGTCAGGCCAGCCTCTTGCTTGTTCTACCTGTAAGAGAGAGGCAAGAGCAGGGAATGGGTCCAGAAGGGCTGATTAGATTGAAAGCTGAGAGGGACTCCCGTTGGGACACAGAGGAGAGAAAAACAAATCCAGAGTAAGATACATATATAGCAACCAGTGTGTTACCAACACTTACTATTCATTCATTCATCTAATGAATATGTATTAATCACTAGTGGATCTGGCCTGCAACCTTGTGCCAAATAGAAGACAAAAAGACTAAGCAGGGCCCTGGCAACTTGTAGGAGAAGTGTGCATTTAGTAAGCTGCAATTATGCCACTGGGGCCAGACTGGGCTTATAAGAGATGAATCAAGGGAGGAGAGAGACCATGTCTTATGTGGAGCATCAGGAAGGGCTTCCTGAAAGTGGAGAAACATGAGCTGGTCCTGCAGGAATAGGGAAAAATTCCATCTATGGGAATAGGCAGGCAGAAAAATATTCTGGGCTGCAGAAACTGCAGGAAGTGTTTACCTAGTTTGGCTAAAGCTTAGAGCAGGGGAAGGAAAGGTGAAGAGTGGAAAATAGGTTTGGAAGGCAGATGCGGGCTAGGTGGTACTAGAGCCTTGAAGGTCAAACCAGGTTGGATTTTTCTTTACCCTGAGCAAAACAAAGCACGTGAAGATTTCTGGACAGTTTATTTGAGGAGGACGGTGGCCACAGAAGGGAGGGGAGATGAGCAGGGTCACTGTACTGCATGGCTCAACAGGACGGGACACTGAAGCTCCGTGGCTGTTCTCCATGGCCCTGTGAGAGGGGAGGAAGGACCCAGGAGGTTCCCACCTCGATCTTTAGGCTGCACCTAAGACATGGGCAGGGACCAGCAGTACTGGAAAAGAATATGGTAAAGCTGGCAGACATACGGTTAATAGACCCTGGGAGTGGATTGGATCTGAAGGGCAGGGGAAAGAGAGGCACTGAAACCAGTTATGAGTCTGGGAGAGAGAGGAGGTGGTGGGTCTGGCAGTGGCAGCAGCGAAAGTATACACGTGACAGGATCCACATTGGAGCCATCAAACACCTGGTCAAAGTCTACATCACATGGCCCTATGGGAACAATTCTTTTCTGTATAATAACAGTTTGCGTGCCCATCTCTCCACAGACCTGGGTCTCCTGGTTGACAAGTTCCATGTCCTGAGAGTCTGGGACCTAGCACATAGCATGCGTATAATGCAGAAAGAAAAATGGGAGGAAGAAATGAGTGAATGGATGACAGCAGCTCCCAGGTCCTGCCTGTGGACTTCCTAGACCCTGAAGTCTTACAGTTCAAGACTTTCGGAGCCCCTGTAGGGGCAGAGGCATCCTCCTAGCAATGGCAGAGAACAGTGTCATCCACACAATAGGAAAAGATGGAGAACAGGAGTTCGGGGACCAGGAAGAGGGAGGGGAGGATTTGAGCAAATAAACACCAAGTTAAAGTTGAGGATCTACATTCTCACCATTGGCTGCAATACAGTAACAGGGATGCATGGAGTGCCCGAGAGAATAAAGTTGGTCTTATCAACAAAGGTACACAGAAGGGAAGCCCTAGATCCTTTAGTTCCTTTAACCCAGGGGAAAGGAGAAAGTCACAGGACTGCTGGGAACCATCTGTGATCTTTCTCCACTTCCCCCGCCCCATCATTCACATAACTCTTCTCATATAGCCCAGAAATATGGGGGGGTGTGTGTGTGTGTGTGTGTGTGTTAGTCACTCAATTGACTAACTCTTCTCATATAGCCCAGAAATATGGGTGTGTGTGTGTGTGTGTGTGTGTGTGTGTTAGTCACTCAGTCGTGTCTGACTCTTTGCAACCCCATGGACTGTAGCCCACCAGCCTCCTCTGTGTATGGAATTCTCCAGGCAAGAGTACTGGAGTGGGTTGCCCTTCCCTTCTCCAGGGGATCTTCCCAACCCAGGGATCGTATCCAGGTCTCCCATAATGCAGGCACATTCTTTACCACCTGAGTCACCAGGGAAGCCCAGAAATATGGTTATCTCTAGTTAGACCTCCTATAAGATCTCATATGGCCTGGAATTATGTTTTTCAGTAACTATTTGTCCAGATTCTTCTTGGCTTCCTTTGTATTTACAGCTAGTATTGAGCTGTATGCATTGGTATAGCTGTACCAATTTTTAAAATATTGAAACACTTGTGTTTGGATTTCCCTCTTGGACTAGTGGTTTAGAACACGGGTTAGATCCCTGGTCTGGGAAGATCCCACATGCCACGGGGCAGCTAAGCCAGTGCTCCACATTGAGAGCAGCCCGCATGGCAATGAAGAGCAGCCCCTGCTTGCAGCAAGTCGAGAGAGCCCACATGCAGCAACGGAGTCCCAGGGAAGCCAAAATAGAAAAATTATTAAACAAGCAAAAAGAAACACTTGTGTTTGAGTTGCTGCCGCAAACCACCCCAAGCACTTTCTGGTGTCTCAGCCACACTCGGACCTCACCTAGACCTCCCTACAATCTGGCAATTGAAGGATTAACACCTGGCAGAACCAGACCATTCAAGCCAGCATCCCAGCCTATGCCAGTATTTGTCCAGTATTTGAAATGTCACCCTGTGGGGCCCTTCTCAGCTTCCATCAGCCCCTTGGATAACTCCATATCCAGCTCTAGTCTCCTCTCCCCACCAGACCCACTTCCCCTGAGAACTCACCAGGCTGGGCTGGTAGCACCTGGCAGTGTGGATAAGGGCATGCCCTGCCCTCTGGGGTGCCAGAACTCCATGAGGAAGGCCCCTCCCCAGATGGGTGTGGTCCAAGGGGCTGGCGTGGAGTCAGACACAACCACACTGCTGGGAACTCGGGTATGTAGGACCTGGGGCTTCTGGTAGCAGCCTCCTCTCCAGGCCTGGATGTCCGAAGATCAGTGGGTGGGCTTCTGGGGACCAAGGGTGTGCCAGGCTTGGGCCATAATGGGGGAAAATCTGGCAAGTTGGGTGCACAGTCAAGTCCTGGGGTCGAGGGGCTGGGGTGGGCTCCAGGGGTCCCCCTCGCCGTCTCCTCTGTGGGTGTCGGACAGAGAGGCTGGATTTCTGCAAGTGGAAGAGGCTGCTGGCTGCGGGGCTGGGGCTGGAGGCGTTGGGTGGCCCGGAGGCTGGCTCGGTGAGGGCCCGGGGCCGCTGCAGGGCGGGGGACTGCCCTGAAAGGGCTGCTGGGCTGCACCTGGTCGCGTGCAGATCAGCCGAGGGCGGCTCTGGCTGGAGCTGTGTCCGAGGAGCAGCAGGCCTGGATGGGGGGACTCCAGTTTCGGGGTCAGTCTTCCTGCCGTGCCACTGGAAGCGTCTTCTGTAGTGGCGGTGCCGGTGGCGGTGGTAGTGGACGTGGCTGGAAACCTGCGTTTCCCCCGAGGGCACCACTGAGTCCAGAGACCGTGGCCGGGAGGCCATGCCAGGCTGAGCCGCCTTCCCCGCGGGCTCCCCTTCGGGGCTGCAGTAGACCAGGGGGTCGAAGTCACTGCTCAGGGAGCTGCGGAAGGTGGAGCTGCTGCCGTGGATGCCCTGCAGGCTGACGTCCGTGCAATTGACCACCGAGTCGCTGGAAGAGCCGTGGCAGGGCCCCGAACTGGAGTCGCTGGCTGGCCCATCCGCCAGGTAGCCGCTGCGTTCTGTGCGGTAGCTCTCTCCAGACCCGCTGCTGTCGTGGGGCCTGGTCCGGCGAGGGGCCGCGGGGCAGGTGGCGGGGTGCTGGGAGGTGCAGCGGAGGCGGCTCAGCCCCCAGCCCGGTGCGTAGGGGCGCGGGGCCACCGCCAAGCGCTGGGGCTCGCCCGGAGCCCGCGGGTGTGCGGCTCTGGGTTGGCGGTGGTACCGAGCGCCCAGACTGGCTGCTGGGACGGGAGGAAGGGGCTGGGCCGGCTGGGCCGAGCCACCGCGCTCCGGGAAGGGCCCAACAGGTAGGCGGCGGGCAAGTGGTAGTGCGCGTGGCCGGGGTGCTGGCGAATGAGGTGGAGCCTCCGGCCTGGTTCCTGGTAAGCTCGAGAGGGTCCCAGGGACTGCGAAAGCGAATCTCCCTCTGGAAGAAAGAACCAAGAGCACAGGTGTTTGACTCCACCGGCCGAAGGAGAGTGCGTTCAGGAAAGTGGGGCTATTGCACATCCTCGGCCTTCAGTCACCCACAAGCTCCGTCAGAGTCTGCCGCACCCAGGATGCTCCTAACCTGCCTGCGCCCTGGAACGCCCTTGCCCCTTTCTATCAGCTATGCCCTGGGGGGTTCCACCGAGCATAGCTCCTCCCATCAACGGTCCTTTCGGGACTTTCACCCAGGGCCACCGGGAGCCCACACTGCACTTTTGGGTGAATTAGAAAAAGGCTCTCTTTCCTCCAGATACTCCCCTTTCATCTTTTAGAATATGGTCATAATATCCTGGTTTTGTTAGAACAGGATACTTTATTGCCAGAGAAGTGGAGTAGTAAATATACCCACCAGCCTAATTTAGAATCAACAAAGCTGTCATGAAAAAAACACAGAAAAACTGTCTGCCTGGCTCAGGGGAGGAACCCTCAACCAGTGCACAACTTCTATTTTTAAAAATTTTATTAACTGCTGTTGTTGTTTTGGCTGCACCGGATCTTCATTGCAGTGCTTGGGTTTATGTTTCTTAGTTGCCCTGAAGTGTGTAGGGTCTTAGTTCCCTGACCAGGGATCAAACCCACATCCCCTGCATTACAAGGTAGATTTTTAACTACTGGACTACGATGGAAGTCCCAAGGGCACAGCTTAGAGAACGACTGAGGCAGTCCTGCCTTCTGCTCCACTTCAAGGCAAAACATTTGCCCAAAGGGAAGCCCCTCCTCTACCCATCTGCCTGCACACAGGGGAGCCCTCGGCCCACCTCCTACCACGATGTTGAACATGCAGAGGGGGCAAGTGCGATGCTGATGCAGCCAGGGGTCCACACAGGTACGATGGAATTCATGGAGGCAGGAAATGACCCGGAGCTCCTGGAGAAAACAAAGGGTCAGAGGCAAAGCTGACGGCAGCTACAGCAGTGGCTAGGAAGCGGGGCATCCCCGACTCCCTCGGCCCTCCCCTTTCTAAATTCATTTGTTTATTTTCGGCTGCACTCCGTCTTCTTGCTGCTTTCGGGCTTTCTCTAGTCGTGGTGAGCAAGGGGCTACTCCCCTGTTGCGGTGCATGGGCTTCTTGCAGTGGCTTCTCTTGTTGCAGAGCAGGGGCCCTCAGGGTACACAAGCTGTAGAAGCTGTGGAGTGGGCTTAGTTGAACCCATGGCATGTGGAATCTTCCCAGACTAGGAACTGAACCCATGTCCCCTGCATTGGCAGGAGTTTCTTAACCACTGGACCACCAGGGAAGTTCTTGGTCTCTCCTTTATTGCCAACACCTGCTTTCAAAGACCTCCTAGCACAACAGAAAAAGTATGGGCTTTGGGATCAAGAGAATCTAGACTTTTGCCACTGCATATGACCTTGGGCAAGTTTCTGAACAGTTTTCTGCTGTAAAATGAGGCTAAAAAACTAATCCACCCCAACTCCTCACTGTCAAGAGGGTGACAGATGCCTCTAGAGCACCTACTGCAGAGCTTGGCGCGTGGTACACGCTCAACAAACAGAAGATCTCTTTCCCTGGAAAACCAGGAAAATGACCAACCCTCAGGGTTGTCCATGCAGGATACACAGGACACAGATGCAGACCGGACGCCCACACCAGCTTCACCCGCCTCCCTCTCCAGCCTGGCCTCACCTGGCCCTCGGAGAACTCCTCCAGGCAGATGGCGCACACCGGGGCGGAGCTGCAGCTGCTCCCGGAGTCTGGCCACTCATTCCGGGCGCCCCGGCAGCCGGCCCGGTAACTCCTGGTGGCCAGCTGGCTGATGGCCCAGGCTGTTCGCTGCTGAAGGGGGTCTGGGGAGAACAGTGGGCCAGGATGGGGCCAAGGCTCCTCGCCCCGCACCCCTGGACCCTGGCCTGTGCTCAGGTCCCCGTCGCGCAGTTAGATCACATGACCACCAGACCACCCGGGGAATCTGTACCCTCGGAGTCCTTCCACAGCCCTGTAAGCATCTCATCCCGTTCCCTCATGCATACTATTACCTTTCCTTCCCTTGATGACCCAGGAGAGGAGCTTTTCTCCCAACTGCCCCACCTTGACATGGCATCTTGAATATCTAATAGGCATGTCCAACTTCACAAACCCCACACCTCTAATCCCATGAATCACCCCAACCACACACTTGTCCTTCTCCAGTCCTCTTCCCCTCAGTAAATGGTAATTCTGTTCTTTTAACCACTCAGGCCAAAAATATCGGTGTCATTCTTAACTATTTTTAACTGATCCCTCCATGACCAATCCATTAGATGACCTGTTGGCCCTGAGGTTCTATAGAAGTGATAGTTCCAGGAGTTAACCTTTTCTCCTAATCATATTTTGCCCATTTAGAACTTTACTGTTAGAGTGGAAGAAAATCCCTATGGAGGAAGAGCCATTCATACCGTGGAGTAAGGATGCTTTGGGCATGGGTAATAGCTGGCGGTAAGGCTGTGATGGTTTTGATCACTTGGTAAGGAATGCTAACGGGGATCTGGATTAATTGGAATGCTGCCATCTGATGGGCACTTGGGATCTTGTGTTTTTGAACACAAGAGAGTAACTGTGGGTGTGGTGGACCCGTTTTATGGAAATCTATAGAAGGGAAGGCTGTGTTGTACAATGTTATGATCCATTAGGGTGGGTGGAATCTTCTTAATACTGGCACCAAATACACTGAGTTAATCTTTGTATCAAATAGATTCATTAACTACAGTAAGAGTCTCCAGTTCTTAAATGGGTTATAAGTTCAGTTCATTTCAGTTGCTCAGTCGTGTCCTACTCTTTGCAGCCCCATGAATAGCAGCACGCCAGGCCTCCCTGTCCATCACCAACTCCCGGAGTTTACCCAAACTCATGTCCATTAAGTCGGTGATGCCATTCAGACATCTCATCCTCTGTCGTCCCCTTCTGCTCCTGCCCCCAACCCCTCCCAGCATCAAGGTCTTTTCCAATGAGTCAACTCTTTGCATGAGGCGGCCAAAGTATTGCTGTTTCAGCTTTAGCATCATTCCTTCCAATGAACACCCAGGGCTGGTCTCCTTTAGGAAAGATTGGTTGGATCTCCTTGCAGTCCAAAGGACTCTCAAGAGTCTTCTCCAACAC
Organism: Madoqua kirkii; assembly: GCA_006408675.1. NCBI lineage: Eukaryota > Metazoa > Chordata > Mammalia > Artiodactyla > Bovidae > Madoqua > Madoqua kirkii. The sequence continues at coordinate 21,444 of SJYC01141564.1, forward strand.
CACAGTTCAAAAGCATCAATTCTTTGGCGCTCAGCTTTCTTCACAGTCCAACTCTCACATCCATACATGACCACTGGAAAAACCATAGCCTTAGCTAAATGGACCTTTGTTGGCAAAGTAATGCCTCTGCTTTTTAATATGCTATCTAGGTTGGTCGTAACTTGCCTTCCAAGGTTATAGGTTTTGCATTTTCCCTTTTAGTTTACTAAAGTAGTACTACTAACTCTCTTATTTCAAAGAAAGAAAAAGAAAACCTGTTGGCTATGCCTTCAAAGTATAGGGAAAATCTAATTCTCACCACTTTGACTCCTCCCTGAGCCAAGTTACGATTACTGTCACCTGGAATCTGGTAATAGCCTCTGTGCTGGTTGCTCTGTCTCCAGCCTTGCTGCCCTGTAATCTGGTCTCACCCCAGTGGCATGAGTGACCGTGTTAAAAGTTAAGTCAGATCATGGCTCTAGTTCTTCTCAAAACCATCCCATGGTTCCCATTTCATCCAGAGTGGGGAAAAAAAAAACTCCTGACAACAGCCTAGACAGTCCAACACCACTGGGCCCCCATGAACTCTCCTCCCGCTCTGCCCTCTTACCCACTGGATTCCACCGCATGCCTTCGTGCTGATCCTCAGACATACCAGGCACACTTCTGCCTCGGGCTTGCAGTGTCCTGATTTCTCACCTCAATCACTTTCTCTCCAGGCCTCTGCACGCATCACCCCCTCACCCACTGAAGGTCTTTCCTGTAATGTCATCCTCTCAATGAAGCCTTCCTTGGCCTTGCTTTTAAAACTTAACCCTGCTCCCTTTGCATTCCTTCCCCTTTTTTATGTTTCTCCCTGGACTTACCACCAACTAACGTATTCTATATTTTACTTATTTTGTTGTCTATTTCCACTAGAATAAAAGTTCCCCGAGCGGAGAGAGCTTTTGTCTTTTGCTCACTGCACGAGCTACAACACCTGGAACGTGCCTGACACATAACAGGAGCTCTCTATTTGTTGCATGTTTTGTTGAATGAATGAACAAATGAGGACACCTGTGCAGAGAGGCTGCTGGAAATTAACGAAGTCATTTGCAAGCGGGGAGCAGGGGAGGGGTCAGAAGGGGGGTTGGTGTAACGGTTTCATGGGCATAAGGACACCTTCTTTCCTTACTTTTCCCTTCCTGCTCCCCACCCTCCCCAACACATGTGCTCGCCCACCTCCACCAGGAAGCCCACCCTGCTCACCGGCCTGCTGTGGCGGGGGCGGCACCGAATACGCAGCACCAAGGCCAGGATGACCACAAAGATGATGCCTACCACCGTCAGGAGGATCCATACGTCGTAATCTGGCTGGGGGAGCGAGCAGAGAGAGAAAGGGTCACACTTGTGGAAGGAGCGAGGCCAGCTCGGGAGAAACACAGGAAACACATGGAGAACAGGGGGGCCCCTTGAGTCTCCAAGAGGGGGTGAGGTTGCAGGTGGGGTTAGGTAGTCCCTTTCTGCCCACAGACACTCACTGGGGAGGGTCCTCCAGATGCCAGTTTTGAGAGGTACAATCTCAAGGTCTGTGTGCTTGGGGAAAAGGGGACAGTTGACCCCTCTGCAAGGTAGGAGCCACCCAGTGGGTGGACAAATACCAGCCAGGCGTCAGGGGGCCCAGGGCCCAGGGGTTCATTCTGGCTCTGCTACTGTGTTCCATGAAACCAAGATGCTGAAAAACCACTTCAGAACTCAGCTGGCCCGATCTGTCCATCCTGCAGATGCGGCTCAGAGTGCGGACAAGACTTGCCCAGAGGAGCCTGGCTGGGGGACAGAGTTGGCCTGGGGGTTTCTAAGGTTGCTTGCACTCCAGGAGACTGAGGGCTTTCAGTGACAGTCACACAGGGAAAGGTGCGGGTGACTGCAGGTACTGGGGCTGGAGACTTGGCCCACTTACCCAGGTCGGGGGCTCCTTCAGCTCAATCCTCACGTGGGCCTTTCGGTTCTTGTACACAAACTCCATCAGCTTCTCGGCATCGTGACCCCAGATCAACACCACGGGCCACGTCAGCCCCAAGGGCTGCTGCAGCTGCAGGAGAGAAAGTGCCCACCAGGGCGGCTGTGTCCTGACTTCTGCTCCCGCAGCACCTCTCTTCCTCCCTCCAGCCCCCTCTTGAAGCACCCCTCATCCAGGGTACCTGCTCAGCAGCAGCACGGTCCTCCGTGATGTCAAAGAGGACGGCGCTGGCGCCTCGCTCCCCCGCCATCCGGGCTGCAGAGACACACAGGAGAGGTCCGGCGGGGGTCAGACACAGCCCGTCCACACCCCAGCCTCACCCCCGCACACATCCACCCCTGCCTCAGGCGCACCCCACACCTCTGCATGCTCACACCTCTAACACCTGCAAGGGGTCAGTGGGGTTAGGGTCACCCTGCCCCGCCCTGAGCTCACCCAGGGCCACTGCCTTCAAGGACCACATTCCGTCCTTCCTTTTGTAACGGAGCAAACCCTTAACAGGGTTTAGTAGGTGCCAGGGGTGGACTAGGCTCCAGGCCTGGGGACAAGCAAGATGGCTTATCCCCATGGAGGTACCTCTAGTCCGCCTTCACTAAGAAGGGTGAGAACCGAGAGCAGGGAGTGACCACAGTCCCAACCTGGGGCGCTGGAGAGTGAACTGTCCCCTGTTCAGAAAGGCGGAGAGCTCCTTCAGAACAGAACTGGGCTTTCCACGGTACAGCCTTGCCCGAGAAGATTCGGGTGCAGGGCATCCCCTCGCCTCCGCCTCCTCCGCAGGCGGATCCAGGAGCCCGGGGCGCTGCTCTCCCCCGGCGTCAAGGACAGCCCCGGGCTCAGCCCATCTCTGTCTCCCCGCCGCTGTCCAGTTGGCCAACTCCTCCAGTTCAGGGCCTTACTGGAGGCCCCCTGCCGGTGCTTTCTGCCCTTCACCCCTCCCTGAGGGGGGCGACAGAGCCTGGGCTGGAGCCTGGGCTGGGGAGGCACCCAAGGGACTGTTCCCACAAGGACGCCACACGCGCGCTCGCCAAGCTCCCAGAGTCGAGCCAAGCGGGCGAGCAGACGGCAGAGCCAGAGAGAGAACCCGAAGCGGGAGTCGAAGGGCTCTGGGGGTGCGGGAAGACGCGGGAGCCGAGAGCTGAGGGTGCGGCGGGGGCGCGCGGGCAGAGGACGGGCAGACGGAGCGCTCCGCGGCCTCCCTCGGGCGCACACGCCCTCCAGGCCGCCGGCATGGG